>JAHHZJ010000143.1:0-33889 GCA_021437245.1 Aegilops speltoides | reverse complement strand
ATGGTTCGGAAAATGGAAACAGAGGAGGGATGTGGCAAGATGTTTTGAAAAGAAAATATGGGAAGAATGAATGTCTAGCTCTGATGGAAAAAATCCAGGAGAATCTCAGTTCTGGACTAATCTTCCGAACATTAAGGATATCTTCTACAAATTTGTGAAGAAAAAACCTGGGGAGGGGAAGAACATTAGATTTTGGGAGGATACTTGGGTGGATGATAAGCCCCTAAAAGATGCCTACCCTAGATTATATGACATTTGTTTTGATCATAAAATAACCGTATATGAGGCCATTCAAAAAGGATGGAAGGGTTTCAGATTTAGAAGAACTTTGCATGGAGAAACCTTAGAGCTGTGGAATGCTTTGAAGAGTAGATGTGGAACAAGTAAAATGAATGGGGGAAAAGATAAAATTGAATGGGCCCTCACTGCTGATAAGAAATTCTCTGTTAAATCTTTATACAAAGAACTGATTGCGTCTGGGATTAAATTTCCACAGAAATATCTGTGGAAAATCAAAGTTCCTGCTAAAATAAAAGTCTTCTTGTGGCTAGTAAATAAAAAGAGCATCTTGACTAGGGATGTTTTACTCAAAAAAGGGTGGAAAGGAGGAAAAGAATGTGTTTTTTGTGGACAAAATGAATCAATTGATCATTTGTTGTTCAATTGCTCTACGACATCTTTGTTGTGGAGTTTGGTCAGATGCGTTTGTGGCTTGAAATCTAGTCCTTTAAATGTAAAAGATTGTTTTGGGGGATGGATTAATAAATTCAACAAAGAAGACAAGAAAATGGTGATGATAGGTGTTTCTACTTTATTCTGGGCTATTTGGAAAAGTAGAAATGCAATTGTCTTTGAGAAAAAAAGGATTAATGATCCTTTGCAGATTATCAAACTAATGCTTCGATGTTGCTTGATTGGTCTATTTTGCAGACAAAGGAGCCGCCAAAAAAATGCTGAAACTAGGGGCAAGAGTACTAGAACGGGCAGCAAGTGAGGTGTACACAGCAGGGCAGGGATGGCGAATCAATGTGGCAAGGCTCCCGGGATGATGGCTGCAACACCTTCTTACTGCTGCTGTTCTAAGTCTGTTTTAGGCCTGCTAGTCGCTAGTTATATCTTTACATCTCTCTTTAGTTCTGTCGTTGGTCATTATGCTGGGCCTGTGTTGGTCTTGATTGGCTGGATACTTTCGTTCTTTTGCTTTGCTGTTAAACCTGTCTGTATGATGATCGTACTCTGGGAACTTTGTAAGATTGATTTTCAGTAATGAAAATCGTAGCCCTTCTTTGATTAAAAAAACTGGAAAAGTGAAAAATCGCCATCTAACGTGGTACTCAAATCAGTGACGAGCCACGCCGCTAGCGCTAGCGCTAGCGTCGAGTTGAGGTATGTCTTGACAGTCGCTAAATTAACACTTACCATCAGTTTTAGCACGTACATCACGACCAACTTTTGTTTTGATCTAGTACTCCTACTTGTAGCAGAGCTGCGGCCGCATCCGCACGAGCGCTGGCGTAGGGGGGACAAAATTACTGTTCTAACCCTTAAGCCAAAGTAAATCCCGATTTGACCTCGGTTCGGAAAAAATTTCGTTTCTGACCTTTTTCGATGACGCAAAGGTCCCTGGCGTCTGGTTCTGGGCGACGCCAGGTCCTGGCGTCGGCCCTCGCCCATGTTGCCTCTTTGCCCGTTGACCACGGCGTGGCAAGGGGCGGATGCCGAGGACCAAGGCGTCTGCCCCGTAAGTGGATAACCCCACCGGGAGAGTGTGTGGGTCCCACCCACACTTTCCCCAATCCAGCCCGAGCTTGAAGAAGAGCTTCGCCCCCTCTCTCTCTCACTCCTCAAGCTCCCCCTCAAATCCTCTCCAAAAGGTGCTTCCCTTAGGTGGATCTTTCCATCACTTTGTTGCTTGTGGTAATCTCCTCAAATCATCCAATTATTTTTGTTAAGTCTTGTTATTTTGGTTGCATTTTATACATGTTGGTGGAACCCTAGTTCATGTTTTCTCCCCCTTATGTTAGTGTGAATGGCTTGGTTAACTTTGATAATATAGTGCTATGCATGGTGTGTAGTAGGAATATATGTTTGTTGAGTAGAAATATTGGGGGTTAGGGTTAGTTAGTGATTAGGGTTAACTTTGCTTAGTGTGTTAATTAGTGATTAGTGATACTTTTGTGGACATCACCAATAATTTAGTGTTGATATGATTTGGATATAATAAGATGTATTTGGATAAACACCAATTCTCATTGAAATCTTAAATGCATTCATGTTATTTTTAGATGGAGAGACTTGTTAATGTTCATTACATTGACAGGGAGGCATTCTTAAGTAACAATGCCGACACGGGTGAGGAACCATTGGTTTTTGATAGAAGCCCTAGCTATGAGGATGTTGTTGCAAAAGTGAGACAAGTCTTGAAGTGGATGGACACCAATGTTGATGTTAAGTTAATAGGAAGGTATGATGTTGGAGTTGGAGCCAAATCCCGCTTGAAAAGTATGCCTATCACCTCGGATTTGCATTGGGATGTATACAAGGAAAAAGTATCCCAATCGGAAGACAAGTCACTTGAATTGTTTGCCACCAAGGTTGAATCTCCTCGGTTTACCTTTGATTTGAACCGGCATGTCTCTTCCCCAATGGATGACATGAGCGAGAGGACAATGGTGCCACTTGTTGAGCATAGGGTTGTGGTTGATGCCCCCAATGTTTATCCCCCACCACGTCCCCGTGTACCACCCAAGGTTGATGCAAACCGCCATCGAAACGACTTAGAAAGACACACCGTCAACTCACATCTGAGTATCTTGGATACAAATGGATGAAAGACATAGCCTTTGATCCCACTGTGAAAGTGAGGTTTCTCATGCGGACGGTGAAAAAACAATTTGGTTATGAAGTCAAGTATGGGAAGGCATGGAAGGCAAAGGCAAATGCTATTAGGATGTTGTACGGTGGTTATGAAGAAGCATACAACCAGCTCCCAAGGTTGTTGGCCGCCATTGCACATAGGAACCCGGCATGTTTCATGTGGTCGAGGATCACGAGGGAGTGTTCCACCGTGCCTTACGGAGTTATGGACAATGTGTGGGCGTTTGACATTGTCGTCCGGTCTTGTCTATAGATGGCACGTTCTTGACCGGTAGATATAAGGGCACACTAATGGTAGCAATGGCGCACTCATCAAACGACAACGTGTTGCCGTGTGCATTGCTTTGGTGCCTTCCGAGCACCAAGACAACTAGGAGTGGTTCATGGGTCATGTTAGGCACAACGTGATTGGGGCTAGGAGGTATGCATCATATCGGACCGACATCATGGCATACTCAAGGCAATGGACATTGTTATTCCAGATTTCCAAAGCTTCACCATAGATGGTGCATGAGGCATTTCGTGGCCAACTTTTCCGGGCATGTAAGAGCAAGGAGCTCGGCAAAGACCTTACCCATGTATGTGTGGCCTTCACCACCCAAGGTTTCGATGCTCGGTACAACAAACTCTTTGCAGCGGTGAGCGAAGGGGAAAAGACTTCTTAACTAGGAATTTAGCGAGAAGCACAAGTGAGCGCAGCGCTCATGGCGATGGTGGTTGGCGATATGGCGACATGACGAGCAATCTCGTAGAATGTTTCAACAATGTGTTGAAGGGTGCTCGTGCTTTGCCGGTGGCGCAATAGTGGAGTACACCTTCTTCAAGCTTAATGAGTACTTTCGGAGGCATTCAAGAGAGGCGCAAAATGGATAGGTGAAAAAAGGATTATCCGGAAAAGGTTGATGAATGGTTGCGATTACAAGCAAGCAAGTCTTCACGGCAACAAGTTATCGTATTCGATAGACTTGAAATGATCTATCAAATTGATGAGCCAGTGGCACAACACGAGATGGTAGACAATATGGTGGTGCTGCATTTGAGGTGAAATCAAGACTTCGGTGGTGCGGTCGAGAGGCCTAGTAAGTATCATTGGCCATGCTCGCATTTGATAACGGCGGCGAAGGCGAGAAACATACATGTTAATGATGGAAAACCGTGAGGATGCAAGAGTTCCATGTGGAAGCTACTAGGTTGACATGGGCGCCAAGATTTCACCCTTTCTTGGACCAATCACAGTGGCCTGAGTACCATGGCCCTCATATTAGGTCAGACCCTCTTCTGAAGGTGGAGACGAAGGGTAGAAGGAGAACTAAGAGGTTCGGGGTGATATGGATGACTGGCTGGATACACTGGCATGAAACAATTTGGTAGCGGTCATTTCATGGAGGCTCGACATTGTCAAGCTGTGGGGTGTGCGGTGAAGGGGACACAATGGCGGACATGCAAAAATAAGAAAACCAAAAAAGAAAAACAAGTCGTGGAGGCGGCACCGATGGTGAAAGAGGTGGAAGAGGTGGCGGTGGTGGTGGTCGAGGAAGCACGAGTGTCGAGGTGGTAGTGGTGGTCGTAGAGGGAGCACAAGTGCTAGAGGTGCTAGTGTTAGAGAGGGAGCACAAGTGCTAGAGGTGGTGGTCGAGCTAGCACAAGTGCTAGAGGTGGTGGTCAGCGCACACAAGTCCTAGAGGTGGTGGTGGTCAAGAGGAAGCACAAGTGCTAGAGGTGGTCGTAGAGGAATGGTTGATAATGGATCGGCCTTCGGTTATTTGCTTAATCCAGATGGTTGATCTAATAATAATGGTATATTATTTGTTCATACAATTCCTAGCATTTATTCATTTATCAGTATTTATGCATTTGCTCTCTTTATGTCTTGTGCTAACAATTGTTCTTTTTGTAGGCATGGCTTCATCCGGTTCCAGGGCGAGAGGCGCCGTCTGTGACCAAGAGGACATGCGAAGACGTGGTTGGAGGCCGCTTTGGACAAGGAGAAGGAGAAGGATGTGCCCACACCACCATGTTGGTGTGGTGATGTTTGTAAGTGAAGGTGTCCTTGACCGCAACAAGTCATGGATGAGAAGGTAGAAGGTTTTTCGTGTGTCCCAACTATGCACATGATCGTCAAGGCCAACTAACGATATGACATACCACCGGTATGTTAGGTGTACATATAAAAACATCAACAAGTTGTCACTCATATGTCTAACAAAATCATGGTTTATATGTAGTCCCCTCCTCCACTTTGCAAGTACTTCACTTGGATAGATCACGAGGTACCAAAAGATGTCCAAGAGGACCAACGTGCAGATTGGTTACGGAGGCAGCGCCGATTCGAGGAGTCCTATGCACGGGATTGGGCGGGGCGTCGTGAGAAGGAGGCTCGTGGCGCAAGAAGCGTGAGCAAGAGAGGGCATAAAGAGAAGGCGGCTCGTCAAGAAGAGAGGGCAAGAAAACTTGCAAGGGCTCGCGATGCACGAGAGGAGGACGAGGCACGTGACAAGAAGGAAAGTGGCCCGTACTACTCGAAGAGACAAATGGGAAGGCACCGGCGTCGATGATGAACTATCGAGACTTTGTTTAATGTATGAACTTATTATTAGAGACCTTGTGTGGTCATGAACTATTTCGCTATTCGAGACTGTTTGAGATTATGTGCAAACTATGTTCGTCATTCGAGACTAGTTAGTATGCTTTGTTCATATTTTTGGTTGTGATAGCATGCTTTGTTCATATTTAACAGTGTTTGCTAATTGTTGCTAAGCAAAAACTTTAACAAGCTTTGTGCAAAAACACCAGGCCCACACCCAGACGCCAGGGTCCCTGGCGTCTGGCTTGCTTTGCTCACGCAGGTGACCAGACAGGCCGTCTGGTGTGTCTGATGGACACCCAGACGCCAAGGTGCGTGGCGTCTGCCTCCCACACCAGACGCCAGGAACCTGGCGTCAGCTTGGTTTGTTCACAGTGAGTGACCAGACAGGCCGTCTGGTGTGTCGCGCAGGTGAGCAGACGTGAGCCAGACGCCAAGGTCCATGGCGTCTGGTTGTCAATTACCAGACGCCAAGGACCCTGGCGTTTGGCTTGTTATGCTCACGCAGGTGACCAGACAAGCTGTCTGGTGTGTCTGATGGTCATCCAGACGCCAAGGTCCCTGGCGTCTGGTATCCAGAATGCATTCTTGTCTGATGGATAAGATTCGAGTGGATAAGATTTTGGGCCCACCTCTACCCCTCTCATCCATTCATCTCCACCTCTACCCCTCTCATTTCACTCATATCCACCCACTCTCACCTCTAGCCCTGCCAACGTGACTCCCTCGTCCAGCACCCTAACCCCCCCCCCTCAGATCTCTCACAAATCGGTCCGGTTTCACCATTGGATCTTCAGTATTTCGAGACTACAAGGTAAATCAAATCCACCCCCATTTTTTGGTTGGTTTAATTTATCATACCTTTGTGAAAACCCTAGTTTGTTTTCCTTGTGTTTTAATGTATCATAGGTTAGATACTAAGAGATTTGTGTGTTGTAGATGGCTAACGAAACTTAGTGGGTGCTTAGCCCTGTTGTTCATGTGCATGGCTTGTCTCCATGTATTGTGGAAGTTAGTCAAGTGGACCTAACTTTCGGTTGGTTGAAGACTAAATTCATGTTGAAGCAAGGGTTGAAGGAAGAGGATTTTGTGTACTACGTCAGCAGGAGGAAGTCAGATGGCCCCGGGGAAAGAAAATTGGTTGACATAACTGATGATGACAAGATTCAAGAAATGCTGGAAGAATGGAAATGGAAAAGGGTTGTTGACTTGCATTGTTATAGGAAACCGAGTTATATGTGATGTTCGTGTCGTTTCAACCATCATGGTCATGAACTAGTTATGTCATTCTAGACATTGTATGTGATGAACTTCTCATTCGAGACTATTTGTGTAATTTGAACAATGTTTGTAATTTGCTATGTCATCCGAGACATTGTATCGTAGACCATCGTGGTCATGAACTAAGTTTGTCATTTGTCAACTATAGTGGTATGAAAATACTATGCAATGCTTATGTATGTATGTTATTCGAAACTACATGTGAAAAGACAAAACTACAAGTGAAAAAGCAAGTATAGTCTGCACCAGGACCAGACGCCAAGGACCTTGGCATCTGGCTCCCCTTTACCTCTCGCTTCGTGTCAGATTAGCCAAACGCCAAGGACCCTGGCGTTTGTTCCCCTGACATACATCCAGACGCCAAGGACCCTGGCGTCTGGTCCCTGACTATCTGACCTGGGCGCCAAGGACCCTGGCGTCTGGCTCCCTGTGCATATAAATGACTAAATACAGATTTCATCATTCATGTCAAACATTCATATAAACATTCATTTAAATGACTAAATCACAGGAAACAACAATTACCATAAATCACATCATTCATTCATGTCACATAGCAACTTCACGAATCCGGTGCAATTCGAACGGCAACAAGTTCATGGAAAGAAACGACAACAAGTTCATGGAAACAAACTAGAACAAGCTCATTGAAACAAACTACAACAAGCTCACTTCTTCCTTCCTCTCTTTGCAAGTTCTGCAAGTGTATGCTCCTCCTCTTCGCTAGCCTCATGCTCCTCCTCTTCGCTAGCCTCCTCCGCCTCTGCATCAATGTTGGACTTATATCTTTGCATTCCCGCATGCATAAATTGATGAGGATACTCCGGACTATGGAATTGAGTGTTCCATATCTTCTTTCTACCTTTCTGGCCCGGTGTCTTAGCTATTGCTTTGCCTTTTTTAGAGCGGGCATTGCCTTGTGTCGGTTGTGTAACCTGTGATGGTTGTGGAGCATCAACATCATACTCATGATCCTCTTGATGTGTTGCATCATACTCATGCTCATCATGATGTGTTGGTTCATCATGATGTGCTGGCTCCTCTTCATTGACCTCCTCCTCTATGTCCTCTTCGTTCTGGACATAACGCCGTTTATTAGCTCTGGCGGCGCTGCTACAGGTGCATACACGTCCTTTGGATGAGCACCATGGCAAGAAAGCATAGCTGCCATCTTATGGAACCGCTTCTTGAACCTGCGACAACACAAAATATGCTATGATATGAGATGCAAATAACTAATCCGCGAAAAAACTTTTATAATATATTGCGACTAACCTCCATCGTGCTCCTAAGAGTCCTCTCGGATAATGCACCACCGGTGGATGACTCGGCAACATTGGCATCGTTGGCGCTTACGAAGCAACTCTACGCCTGCAATTCATGAACACACCAAACTTATGTATTTGAAAGAAGACAACATGATGCAAGTATGTTAGAATAGGTCAAACAGACTACCATTTCGTCATGCATCGGTGCGTAGTCAACATGAGCCCCTCGGTGTCTCTCACGGCCGTGTTGAAGGTATGATAACCTTCGCAGTCTCCGGTCTTGACACCAACTCGACCACTCCTCGTGAGTCCAACTTGGCTTCAGCTTTAACGGTAACGATCCGCATACCACACTTGATACTTCGATATCTTTGATGATTGTGAGGTCTATTCTCCGATTGCACTAACGTGTCTCTTTGATTCCAAATTTCTATCCACGCACGGTGTTTGTTTGCCCAATCCGATATATCTGATTGTTCCTTGATCGAACCTACAAATGATGCACGGACAAAGCATTAGCAAACATTGACTTATTCAATACTCTACTACATACTCAAGGCATGCTTGCTTACCGATGCAGAGATAGCATTTCCTCCTTGCTCTCCTCAATTGAAATACCTTGTCTTTTTCCAAATTGTCTTGCCACACGGTCTACAAAGTGCCACTTTCATTGCGAAGAAGCATATCATTGGGCACCTCGGCCGCCAAAGATAGCTATCACGCATGCACATCTCATTAAGATCAAAGTCACGATCTTCCACATAAGGCAACCAATGTACCTGCAAAACAAAGAGATACATTGTTAGCTACATACATAAGTTTCATTCTTGACTAAATTTTATCTCATCGAACTTCTCATAACCTTTCAAGATCAAGGTGTCCAGCTTGTTCATATAGCACTTGTATCGCACATGCGAGCTTCACAATACACCGTCACTTGTTCCCAATAGTAAGCTAGCGAGGGCGCCGATATGGATCATCATCATGCAACCCGTCATGATTACCCGTGGGTTTGCCATGAGGGGTTCTTCAAATCGGGCCGTCAACCGGATCCGCTCCCACATCCACACGGATAGGCTCCAAACAAACCTGCACAATGAGGATGTACCTCCTTCCTCCGACACGCCAAGTCAAGCTGCAATCAAACAAACATGTTAGATATGGGCGCGCATGACAAATGCAAAATAATTGGTTGCAAATATCTCTTACCCGACGATACAAGTATGCTAGTGCGGCGAACCCGGCTATCTTGGGTATCCCGCTTATTAAGTGGCTCCAAGAACATCCAGAGGGCTGAGTTCCCGGTTGCATCTGAGAAGACTACCTTGGTTCGTATATACCAAAGATAGGCCCGCTCGTACTGCTGCACAACCACGTCATTGGCATCCTGAGGGCACGGGTTGGTGTTTCCTCTGACCAGTTTTAGCCAAGAATGCCTCACTTTCGCGGTATCGGCCTTGCCTTCCTGAGGGCCCTCGGGCTGAACGCCAATTAAATCGGCAGTCCGTTCTCGCCAATTACCCACGCTGACACGACCGGTAACAGCTTGTCCATTGATAGGAAGGCCGCTTATCATAGCCATGTCCTGTAGGGTCATCGTCATCTCCCCACATGAAAGGTGGAAGGAGTGAGTCTCCGGCCTCCAACGATCCACAAGTGCGGTCAGCGCCGCGTGGTTCACCGGCGGAGCGCCGCTTAAACCGCAACACGAATGGGAGAAGACCCAATCTCGAATGTAAGGCTCATACCGCTGGTCGTAATCAAAGTCATCGTGAATGACCCTCATGCGCATAGTAACTACAACCTGCAAATAAAGTGATGTTTTAATAATCAATACAAGAACACAAATGAGAAACAACGAAATTTGACCCAGTCTTCCTTCTTACCTGTCCATTTTCAATGGCACGAGCACGATGCTCCTTATCCCACTCATCGATTAATCCGTCATACCAAGGTCCATCACCATCCGCCATCCTACAAAAAAATTCACAAACATCTATGAATACATGAACAATATCAAACAATTTTCTTCTTCAAGTTTATTCCATATGAAAACACCATTCTTCTCAAACATAACCACATCATTTCTTTCTTCTACATATGCACACATATCATTCTAGAGTACCAAATTTCACCATCAAATATATTTCATTATCATCATCCGCCATTCTATTGAACAAATCATGTCACACACAATAAGAAAATTTCATCATCTCTTTTGCATAAATTTTTTTGCCAACAAATAGTATGCCAACAATAGGATTATCTACACATACACACATCATCTATCAAACCAAATATAGTATGCCAAAGTCTATTTTACATACACAAATCATATATTCATCACCACTCTTAATTCAAAAAAAATATCCTATGGACAACATATACACAAAACCGAATTGATTTTACCTACATGTTCAACTACACATCATCTACTGCATGCCTGATCATCTATCAACTACACAAAATTTCCTAAATATAAAAAACCATCTACTCATCTAACATCACCTAGTCTTGAATAATGCATCCAACCAAAGAGGGGAAAACAAAAAAAAAATTGGAGGGAATGGGGGAGAATACCTCAAAGAAGCTTGGGGGGGTCCGATCTGTGAGTTTGAGGGGTTGATGGAGTAGATCAAGGGGTGGTGGTGGGAGGGAGAGAAGGGGCGAAGAACAGAGCCCTATGTTCGTCGTGCGCCGCCAGGAGAAAGATGGGGATGGGTGGGCTGGCCCGCGCGGTTATCCACTTCAGGGGCGGACGCCAGAGTCCTGCGTCTGCCCCCTTGCCACGCCGCCAGTCAGCCAGACGGTCAAGGCGGGGGGGGGCCGACGCCAGGACCTGGCGTCGCCAGAACTCCAGACGCCAGGGACCTTGGCGTCACCGAAAAAGGTCAGAAACGACTTTTTTTTTGAACCGAGGTCAAATCGGGATTTACTTTGGCTAAAGGGTCAGAACAGTAATTTTGTCCGGCTAGGGCACCCACCGACCCACCGACCGTGCGAACAAACCCGATGCGCACGCTCTCTTCTTCTCCCCCCTCTCCCTCTCTCTACTCCACCTCCACGCAACGCCTAACTAGGGAGCAGCTAGCTAGCTGCGGCTACTGCTCGTCTTTTCTTCCTTCCCCCGTTCGTGGTCACCTGTCTACTCTACGCGCACTACGCGTCATGACCGTCCGCCTTGGTCTGCGACCGTGCGCATCTACACCTCCTGCCCTAGACCTCCCCGCTAGGAGTAGGCTAGTATTTCCTGCGTCGATTCTCCTGTACGCTCGCACCTTTGGTCCTCGCTTCCGTCACACGGTCGTGGGCGGCAGGCAGGCAGCAGTAAAAGTTGCAGGGTGGCCGGCGTGCCCGTGCGGCGCCGCTAGCCGCTTGTCAGGCTCAGAGCGTGTGGTACGGGTACGGCAGGTGTAGTTACACGGCAACCACTGCCCTTTCCACCAGGAGATGCGTCAAGGACGGGTGGAGAGCCGTAAGCCGATGCCACCAGAAGCCATCCATCGTTCTGTGAGGTCGTGTCACGCACTTTAGGTAGCCACAGGTACGGAGTATTTGGTATGGTATCCTACGGCGTATCGATCGTCCTCATCAACGCCGGCAGCGCGGGTAGGTGCGAAAGTTGCTGCTGCAACAAAATCCAGCTCCTAGTTGGTGCGAAGAAGATTATGATTTCATGTGAAATGTAGAGCGTATTTTTAGTTTTCGGAATGCTGTGGCAACGGAGACGCTCCGCGCACGTCTAGCGTCCGCGCGGCCAACGGCCACCCACGCGGAAAACCAAGACCCAGCGGCCGAAAGGACAGTTGCCGACGGCGACGGGACCGACCTGCCTACCTCGTCCCCGCGCCAAAACTTTCCGGGTCCACGTGCGCGCCGGCCGGCCCGGCCATGCCCCCGTCACGGCGACACCACGCCTCGATCTGCCGTCCCACGTGCGGGCACCTTGTCTCTCCCATCTGGACGATCGTCCCGGCGTGGCGTCGACGGGGCCATCCCTCCACCTCTGCCTGCTCGACACGTCACACGTGCTGGCCGTGCCTAGCTACGCCGCTAGCCCCGGGCCACCATTGATGGCGCACACACGTCGATCTGATACGAGAGTGATTGAGCCTTTTTCCTGTTCCTTTCTCCCGTCCCGTGCGCTGCGCTGCGCCTTGATGCCGTCCGTCGATGGCCCGCCCGAAAGCTTGCACGGCGCCTGCGGCAGGCTAGGCGCCGATCGGCGCCGAACACGGCAGAGCGACCCAGCTGCCGTACGTCCTCGTCTTCAAGGCGATCGAAGGGAAGGAACAAGCCGTGTGCAGGCAATGCGGTAAATGACATGAGGCAGGGGCGCCGGTGGCAGGCTCACGTGAGCGAATGATCGAGGCAGCGGCGGACGGACGACCGATCGAGCCGGCCGGGGCCACGCACGGACCCTGCCCTGCCATGCGCTGCGTTTTTCCTCTCTCGCCAGCGGCGAGGGTGTCAGACGGAGGCATGCAGTGCAGCGGAGCTCCGCCTCCATACGGCATGGCCGAATTATTGCGGGGGGTACCGGACGGAATCGCGCCGCGCAGCGCAGGTGTGCACGGCCACGGCGGGCAGCCGGTGGCAGGCGAACGTACGTACGTGCTCGCCCTCCCTACGTACGTATGGCGGGCGTCACCGGACAAGACCGGTCGGTAGCTCGGCACGGACGGACGGACGGAACGTTTCCAGAGTTAAAGGCTTTCCTGCCGTGCCGCGATTGCGTGTGAAGATGCCAGGCCCAGGCAGCTGGGGCGGCAGGTTATCTGAATCTCGTGAAATCATTTCGCAGTGCAGTTTATGGTTTCATTGGACAGCATTGGTCATCGTCTAATCCTTGGACGTTTCGCTCCAGCGAATCGCTCGACACATCCACGATTGAACGGGACACGCTGCCGCTGTTGCATACTCCAGTAGCATCCGAGGTGACGCAAAATCAGAATTGATTATTCGAAGCGTGATGGGAAAGCCTCGCGGGGCTCGTCGAGTCAGCGATTCAAGCCGCTGGATCGACGACTCCCATCGAATTCAACACAAGACGAGCAATTATGGAGCGTGCCACAACCACCACCACCATTACATCCACACTCACGCAGGAGCTACCCCAGGCATCGCGCAACATTACTGCTATACAGCGCGGAGGGGTCAGTGTCAGCTCAGGACTCAGGAGTGATGGAAATTTAACCCTCCGGAAAGATTTGTATCGGCGGGGAAAGCCCACATCCGGTGCGTGCGTGCGTCAACAGTGCACTGAACGCGTAATGCGATGAGGCCGAATTTCGTGTTTTGACCCTTTTTCGAACAAAATCGGCATCGACCCTGTTGCAAAAATTTCGACATTTGACCTTTTGCTACCGCCAGACCCCAGTGGTAGGGTTAGATAACCTACCGCCACGGCTCATGGCGGTAGGGGTGCGACGGAGGGGGGCGGCGTTTTCTTTGTCTTGGCGTGGATAAGTACCTACCGCGAGTGTCCATGGCGGTAGGCAGTGCGACCCTACCGCCAGAGCCCATGGCGGTAGGGTCCTGTGTTTTTAGTGTTACTGTGACGAAGAATCGAAGGGCCCTGGCGGTATGCTGTGCGACCCTACCGCCATATACCGTGGCGGTAGGGTCCTGTGGTTTTAGTGTAATATTCTTGTGATTTAAGAATGGGAGGGCCTCAGCGGTAGGTGCTCCCTACCGCCAACGGGCTGGCGGTGAGGTGTCTGAACCTACCGCTGTGGTCCTTGGCGGTAGGGCCTTGTGTTTTATGAATTTAAGTTCATTTGCTTGCTTCTTTTCAAATTCAATATGACAACAATATCACAAAGAAGTTTCACAAATATGACAAAGCAATATCACAGATCTTAAGCAATTAAACTTGGGCATCACACACACATTAACAAAACTTGAAGTGCATAGAACATTTCAAGCGAAATTCACCTAATTAGTAAGCGGAGTTCCACATAGTTTCACAAATAGCAAACACATAGATCCACAAATAGCAAACACATAGTTCCACGTAGTTTCATAACCACTAGACAAGTTCAACCAAGCGAAGTTCAACCAAACTAAAAAGCCAACTATCGAAGAGCATAATCGGTGGCTCCTTCCCTCTTGGAGGTACGGTCCTCGTTACTCTTTGAACGAGTCTCTTCGGTCTTCTTCTTGGGCCGTCGAGGAACCGGTCTCTGAAAAGGGTCCGGACTCAGCAAATCCTTCTTCTTCGGATTCCTCTTCTTCGGGAGCTGAGATGCTTGAGACGTTTGAGTTGCTGGAGGTCCATAATCTTCATCGTACTCCTCCTCCCCGTTGCTCTCATCCTCCTCCTCCCCTTCTTCATATGTGGCCTCCTCCTCCTCCTCCTCCTCCTCCTCATCCTCCTCCTCCTCCTCCTCCCCAACCAACCTAGACGACGAGGGAGCATGGCTCGATGAGCCGACGAGACCCTGTGTGGCTACAGGCTGATAAGCTTCAACTGACCCAGCTCCAGCACACCCAAGCAACCCTACCAGCTTGCGACAACGCTGCACTCACTTCTGCACTCACAATGAAACAAGGTCATAATAAATATCATATCGACTGATTGCAAGTGAACAAGATGCATCTGTTCCGAGGAGGCTAAAATTGTACCTTCATCGTCCCCCTCACTCTAGTCTCAGATTGTACGCTCCCGGAAAGATCACCTAGTGCATCTGAGGCTTCAAAGATGCATCTGTTCAGCTCACCGGACTGCAACGGCATAAGTCAGTCATGATGACGAATAAAATATTTTAAATACAACCGTCGGTTCGAACTTACCACTCTGTTGATGAGGGGTGCAAACTTCCTAAATCCACTGTGCATGTCTCTGATGCCGGCCTGGTATGCCTGTTCATCGGGGTCAGCCCACTCCAGCTCCGCGATGTCTTCCGCCATCCATCGAGGCCTGAGACGAAGACGGTGCTTCTGGCCATCATCGTACCACCTCATGTGTCGGTCCAGGTAATCATCGCAGTTAGTCACTCTCCTCTCCACGTCTTTACGGTACCTCCGTCGGTCCCACGCCTCCACATGAGTCTTATGCTCCTCTCCCCAGCCTGTGATCGACTGATTCTTCTACCGGCTCATCCTGCAAGGCATAAGCAACAATATTCATCATAAGCGCAATGAGATCATCATAAGCAACAAGAAACATGATAATCTCACGGAGAACAAAGAGCTCACAGGTGGAGCGCGTGGCCGCCGGTATCGGTGGGCTTGCCCGGTGGGGTATGCTGATAAATCCCAAACTGCGTGGCCACGCGTTGTGGCAAATGCCACTCGACGGCGTACACACAAATCATGGGCACGATGCACCGCCAAAGACCACGGTCCACATCGCACATCACGTTCAGATCAAAGTCCCACTCTCGTTCTTGTCGATACGGGCACCAGATTACCTATTACATATACCTTGGTAAGTTCGCACTCTCGGTCAATAGTGGAATCAAAGAGAAAGGTGTTGGGCGAGTTCATGTACCTGCGTATGCGTCAAAGCGTCCAACTCGTTGGTGTAGGTCTTGTACGAAGTCTTGTTTAGGCCCGTGTAGAGTTTGACAACGTCCCACTCGTAAGCTACGGTGGGGTTTCGAGTCTCGTCGCCTTCTTCGCCATAGTCTTCCGATGGGCGTCTTCGCAACTTCTCCGGACGCCCCACCGGCAGCCGCTCCCACATCCAAATGGAGAAGGCCCAGACAAAGCCACCCATATTGGACTTGTCTCCCGTCCTCTGCGTTGCGTCGTCAAGCTGCAAAACATCAAATGAGGATCAGATATAAGAAAATGTCATGGACACACTTTCGTAGGTAGGTACGCAATTAGACACTCTCTTACCGAACGGTATAGGTAGGCGAGATGCCGTCCCCAACTGTACCTCGCATCCCATCCGCTAGGAAGAACGAATCGCCCGGTTAGCGAGTTTCGGAGCTGTCTCGAAACACGACCTCGAGAGAATATACCACAGATAGACCCTCAGACAACTCCACAGTCGCCTCATCTGCGCCTTGGGGGCATGTCTTCCGGTGCTCCGAGAGCCAGATTAACGGCACACCGGATGTACGGTTACTCTTGGCACCGGGGCAGTCGCTGATGAGGGTGGTGACCCTCTCCTTCCAGTTGGCCCTCTCCACTCGACCGGTGAGTGCATGACCCTCGATCGGCATTGGAGTAATCATCCCCCAGTCCTCTAGGGTCACCGTCATCTCCCCGCATGGCAGATGGAAAGAATGGGTCTCCGGTCTCCAACGGTCAATCAGAGCTGTGAGAGCCGCGTGGACAAGCGTCGGCGGTTGACGCTTGAACTGCAACACGAAACCCAACAGACGGGCTTTCTTGAAATGCAGTAGCGTAGCGCCGTCGTGAGTCCATATGCCCATGAACCCCGTGACCCCTCATGCGCAGTGGCTGGAGCGTCTGTCAAAAAGTGAACGCCAAAAAGTTAGGAAATCATTTTCATCAATCCGAGAACTTTGATCAAAATTTCTTTCATATCACTTACCTCTCCGTTCTCTATGAAACGGGCACGATGACCCTTGTTGAATGCCCAGTCCAGCATGGAGTACCGTTGGCCGATGTTGTCCGCAAGAGGTGGCCGCCTTAATAGAGTTTCATAAACAAAAGCACCATATGCATAAGCATACATAAACAAACAATGAACTCAAATCATATCAAAATAAAATTTTAAGCATATTCCTCCAACAACATCTACTACACATGATGGATCAAATTATATCAACATGCATCATATAAAAAAAACCTCCAACATACATCATATCCTCATATTTTTAAATAAATTTTTTTCATATCATCATATCAACATGCATCATCAAACTAGGGTTCATCTTCACACTAGATCATATTATCATATCAACATGCATCATCAAACTAGGGTTCATCCTCATATCAACATTACATCATAATTTTTTTAACAAAAAAATTATGAACTAGGGTTCATCTTCACACTAACATATGAACTATTGATTAGAGTACATATCCAATACCACTACTTACTAAAGAACTAAGAAGTACAACTACAATCAATCTTAGGTGAAAAAAATCCAATCTAAGTTCAAAAACATGAGGGATTTGAAGCAAATAATGCGTCGAATCGGAAGCAAGTTAGCAAAAACTAATTGGAGGGATCGGAGGAGCTTACGGTTCTCTCCTCGGGGCCATCTCGATCCGCCAAAACGGTGTAGAATCGGTGAAGATCCAAGGGGGGGAGTGGAGGAGATGAGAGAGGGAGAGAGGGGCGACTTGGGGGAGAATATGAGCAACTGCCGACGGGGGGAGGGGGAGGGGTGGGGAGATGGGCAGGGGCGCGGGGGTTTCGGCGCAAATAACTGCCCGGACCCTACCGCTAGGGCCCCTGGCGGTAGGATGCGACGGAGGGGGATGGCGCCGTCTCCGCGCGCTGACGTGGATAAGTTTTCTACCGCCATGAGCCGTGGCGGTTGGCTATCTAACCCTACCGCCAGAGGCCTCGGGCGGTAGGAAAAAAAAATCAAATCGCAAAAAATTTCAAACAGGGTCGATCCTCAAATTCTTTCAAAAAGGGTCAAAACACGAAATTTGGCCACGCGATGAGCGTCGCGCTCTTCCCAGCGCATTGCGACAATGGCGGCGGCGGCAGCCAAGCGATGGCAGAGCAAAGCAGCCATGCCCGTTCAAAACGACTTCGCCAAAACGAAATGAAGGCCCCGCACCCGCACCTCACGAAGCGAATTGATCAGTAACGACGCGCTCGCGCCAATACCGTGTTGTCGGCGGATCGAGCCCAAGACCTGCCGGGCCCGCCGAAGCGGCGCGGGCCGCCGACCCTATCCGAGGCAATCAGCGCTGACCCACGACACCACGCGAGTCACCTCGCCGTGCGCCGCTCGCTCCTCCACCTGGTTTGGCCGGCTGCACGCGCGTCCCGGGGCCACGCGGGTCAAAAGGTCTTCCTTTTTTCCATCGGGCTGCACCGGCCGAACCACAACGCGACGTAGTGCGTGACACACCGCAACGAGCAGGCCAGGCCAGGCCGAGGCATCTTTGCCCGGCCGCGCACGGGGGGCTAGCCGGCTGCTACTGGTATGCATAGGCCGGTTGTAGGCATAAATCACATATTTGACCTGAGGCAGAAATCACTTCACAAACTGACCTGCTTTCAAAAAAATTTCACTCAGCTGACCCTTTTGTGTGGCGCCCGACACCAAGGCCAGACACAACTATCTGGCGCCTCGGCCTTAGGCGTTGCATATCCCGCCAACAGGCAGCCCTGGTCCACCGGCCCCACACGCACTGTCTGGCGCCCAAGTCTTAGGCGCCACACATGGTAATGTGCAGCGCCCTAGCTCGTGGGCGCTGCACGATCTGGTTCCACTTGGCTGGCCCCACCTCTCTCCCTCCACCCCACCCCACACACCCCCACCCCATCCAAACCCTAAGGCTTGCGGCCCTCCTCTCTTCCCTCTCCCTCTCAAATCCTTCTCAAATCTTGCAAATCCGAGTATTTGACCGTGGATTTCAAGCCAACCCTCCCTTAAGGTAATCTCCTTGATCCCTCGTTTTCATCCATAGGAATTGTCACATTTGCTCAAATCTTGCTAGTTTGGGGAAACCCTAGTTTTGACTTGGATTTGCAAATTTGTGTTGAATGATGTTATGTTTCTTTGCTAACTTGGGTTGGTTAAGCTTCCATAGTATGCTAGGGTTAGGGTTATGTGTGTTTGATGTTGGTGTTAGGGTTATGCTATGGTTATGGTTGTTTTATATGTTAGGGCATATGTGTGCAAATATTTTTCTTAAGTATTTACTTGATATATGTGTGTTTTTGATTATTGTAGGGATGGGGAGAACATGTGTTTATGTTCATCATGTGGATAGAGAGGCCTTTTTGAAAGGCAATGTTGAGACGGATCCGAATGAGCTTGACATGGTGTTTGAGAGTAGTCCTAGCTATGCGGAGCTTTTGGAACAAGTGAGGAAACATTTGAATTGGATGGACCCAAGTGACGTTGTTGAGTTCGAGGGAAGGCATAATGTTGGTTTTGGAATGCACATCCGTTGGAAGACAATGCGTGTGAACTCCGAGCAACGTTGGGTTGCATACAAGGAGACGGTTGCCGAATCTCTAGACAAGGCTCTTGAGTTATTTGTCTCCAAGAAGGTTGAGTCTACTTTGAATTTAGACTTGAACCGGAACCCCTCCCCGTTGGTTGCTAGCACTCCCCCACCCATGAACCAAGATCAAATGAGTGAACCTCAATTCACGAAACAAGATTGGCCAACATTGAGCCCGACTCCAAACAACCAAAATGAAGGTTTTGAAGAGGAGAATGATGAGTACGAGGAGGATGACAACGAAGTTGACCTCCATGACAACAATGTGGGTGATCTCGACCAATATCATGTGCAAGAGACAATGGACCAATCCATCCCTTTTTCCCGTGCATATGCATCGGACTCGGATGACGATGGTCCCGATGAAGAAGTTGATGAGGAGGGGCTCACGCCGAAGGAGGCCCAAGCATTTAAGAAGGTATTCGGGCGGGATCACAAGACACCATTGTTCAAGGATCTTAGTCTCGCGGATGAAGCCGTTGTGGATGGTGGCAAATGCATATCTCTTGGAGCTAGGCCAAGTTCTCACCGTGATTTGGAAGACGGCAAGAACGGTATAAAACCCGGATGTGAGTTTCAATCCTTCTTGGAATTGAAGATGTGGCTCGACAACTACTCGGTTACACATTATCGTCCACATAAAGTGGCCAACTCGGATGTTCCCCATTTCTCCTTCTTGGATGCTCTCTTACCTATGAAGTGCTTTGTCCGTGTCCACCCAGTACGGCGGGTGAGGTTGGAACAGACCAAACTGACGATAAACGCGATGCGGCAAATGAAACTCAACCGCCCAGTTGCATATCAATGGGCACCGCATAAGCCAGAGATCCTTATCCCGCAAGCACATCGGGTTGGCGCGAACTCCTCGGTGTACCCAAACCTCTCGCCAGCGCCATATGGCTGCCATTCCACCTATGAAACAGGGCGACAATGCAAATTTGATGTCTATGTTCCAAGCAAGCATGAGAAAGGACAATGCAAATTTGAGGACTGAAGTAATGACCTCCTTACCCTTTCAGCGTAATCGTGTCCAACTCGGCAATGTACTTTTGGTACATGAGATTGACATCGTTCGTCATCTCGAAAACGATATCCCACTTGAAAGCCCACGTGGGGCGCCGTAATTCGTCATGTTCATATGCATACCAAGGATCAAAGCTGACGCTCTTCGGGCGTCCAACAGGCAGACGCTCCCAGCTCCATACAGAAAGTAGAAGCAGATTACCACCAATGCCTGCACTATCTGTGATCCTGCAACACGCATCGTCCAGCTACATATGAAAGAAAAAAACTATGTTAACTTGACAGCAAGCTTGCATTGCTAATGAAGAAATGAGTTGATCACAAAATAGACCAACTACCTGTCGGTACAACTAGGCAAGAGTCGCTGAACCCCACTCCATTTGCTATCAAAGACGATCAGCGCCTTCACCACATCCATGGAGCGTTCTTGCCGATGGAGTCGAAACAAAGTCCTCGACACAACGTACCACATATACACACGAGCATGTGTCCGGATCACATCATCGGTGGCATCCGGAGGGCACGCCGCAAAGTTATTTTGAATCCACGTGAAAGCAGCTCCACCGCTTTCCTTTCCTTCTTCTTCTTCTCTTCTCCTCCTCTACATCAGCCTCGGCCTCGGTAGGAGCCATACCGATTAGAGCAATCATCTGCTCGCGCCACCCATCGTAATCGGTGCTCATACGAGAGGCCTCCGTCGATAGCAAGACCGGTGATCAACGCGACATCCTCAAGCGTCCACGGTCATCTCCCCATCGAACATGGAAACTGTAGTCTCCGGCCTCCATCGATCGACAAGAGCGAGACACCGATGGAGCGTTCAGATTCGGCGTGGACCGGTGACCAACGTAATCCACGGGAGTAGACCTGCACGCTTGATGTACGGTGTGTACCGCTCGTCGTAAGGCATGGCGGACCAGAGACCCGTGATACCGAATCTTCAGAGGTTCAAGTTTACGCAAAAAAGTAATGACAAATCTTAGGGCATTAAAATTTCAACTAAAGGCAAATTTGCAAAAGATTTAGAGTAATCATTATTACCATCTCCTTCTCACGCATCATGTAGGCCCGGTGTCGTGTGTCGTAGGCATCGTCGAGAAGCCAAACCATCCTTACAAAGTTCAAACAATAAACATATATGAGTTCATTTTCATCTCAAATATCGGTATACACTAAACATCTCATATGTGTTCAACTACAACAATCTCAACATGTTCTTCTCGCACAATGAATAAATGATTGTAAATTCTCGTATATATCTCAAAAATACTCAACATCTCATATTTCAAATAAACTCAACATCTAACATATATCTACAAAAATAGGCATCTAAAAAAAACTAAACAATCTAGGGTTTCACTAACAAGAATCATATATTGTGAACTAATGAACAACACTACGGTACTACCACTATTACTACACATCCTAAACCAAGCAAATCAAGCAAATCAAGGATTCCACCAAATCTTGGACAAATCTCTTAAATGGCAACAAATTTACGGAGGAAAAGAAAGGAACGGAGGAGTTTACCTAGTAGGAGGGATTGGAGATCGAATACACGGATCAAATCTTCAAATCGAGAGGGATGGGGGGATCCGATGGGGCGCCACGCCGCTTCTCTCTCTGTCGAGAGAGCAACTTCTGAGAGGGAAGAACTGCTGGGAGGGCTGGCCCGATCGGGGCTAAGTCAATGTGCGCGCGCCTAAGACAAGGGCGCGCAATATACACATCAGCGCCTAAGACTTAGGCGTTGCAGTGCGTAATGGGGCCTTGGTGGACCAGGGCTGCCACGCCGGCGGAGGTCAACGCCTAAGGCTGGGCGCTGCATAGTTGTGTCTGGCGCCCAAATTGTCGGGCGCCACACGAAAGGGTCAGCTGAGTGAAATTTGTTTGAAAGCAGGTCAGTTTGTGAATTGATTTCTGCCTCAGGTCAAATGTGTGATTTCTGCCCCGGTTGTAGCCGCGCGTGGCGGTACGGCGGGATGGGGCGGACGGGACGGCACAGGGACGGATACATGATGGATGGTGTAGGGCTTGCGTCACGGCGGCAGGCCAGGAGGCTGGCTGCACTGCGCAGTGCAGGGCGGCAGGGCCCCGCGCGGCGTCAAATCGCGCGGCGGCTGAGGAGGAGGCGGAGCCACCGCACGAGGCCCGGTCAGCGACAGCCTCCGTCCTCAAACCCCCCGAAGCCCACCCGCGGAGCCCCACAAACGTATACGTATACTAGTACCACCACTGCTGCTGCTAGCGCCACTGTTCTCCCCACTTCACGAGGCGCGCCATGGCAGTAGCCATAGCATAGCATAGGTTGGGCAGCGAGGGTCCGTGTGGGCGAGACAGTGGCCAGGCTCAAGCTGCGAGCGTGCCCATCCCGGCCTCCTGTCCTGCCGCTCCGTATCGCCAGCCAGGGTTCTTCGGAGAAACTCCACCGCACTCGCGAAGAGAGAGAGAGAAGTCATGCAAATGCTGCCGGAGATGAGAGGGCATCGGAGCAGCAGCTGCGGAGGCGGAGGCAGCAGCAGGCGTGCCTGGCTCCCCGGCCGCCTCCACGTCGCCCACCCGTCCCCCTGGCACTTCGTCTACTTCCCATCCAGGCTGCAGGAGTTCCTCGCGCAGCCGCTGCCGGCCGCGACAGACGCCGCCCCGTCCCTGCCGTCCACTTCTAACATAAGGGATTATAATCACCTTGTACAAGTTGCAAAGCAAAGTTCAGACGTTAATGCAATCAACAGTCCGTACAATCTGGCATAACAAATGTACAATCTGGCTTTGATTATGGTCAATCTTCTTGAGCATGATCGTGCGAGTTCCATAAGGCACGGAAAATATCCTGTGGAGCATAGGCTTAGGTGCATCCCCTTATCTGGCCATCCATCTCTGCATCGCGATTCGTGCAAAAACTTTTCTCTTTTTTGTTTCTTCCAAATAAAACAACATATGAACTTAAAAATTTTGCAAGATAGCAAAACATTCTTACTACAATGAGAGAAAAAACTTTCAGATTTTTTTCGTCCATCATAAGTATTAAAAATAACATTTTTTAATAAAGAAAATCTCATTTTGTATATTAATATCCGTCAAAAAAATCTATAAGTTTTTTCTCTCATTGTAGTAAGAATGTTTTGCTATTCTGCGAAGTTTGAAGTTCATATGTTATTTTATTTGGAAGCAACAAAAAAGAAAAATTTGTACGCTGTAAGTTAGTTGTCTAGCACGGATCTCAAAGCTATATTGGAGGGTATGGATAGAGGGTGTCCATGAGCCTAAGCTCTAAAAATCCGCGTCCATAAGGCACTTTTACATCCTTAAGCACCTTGATATATCTTCGTCGGCATATATCACTGTGTTATGCATAATGGAGCAATCTCTTTTAGTATAGATAGCAGTGTTGTCGATCACCGAGCTTCATTGCAATCATTGGAGTTTCTGATGGAGGGTTGCTTTACCGAGGGCCACATTTTGGTCCTGCAACACTAAGAGCAAGGATAATAACAGCATCGATAGCCGGCTGTAAGCCTGTGCCATATCATCAAAGAACCAACTTAAAGCCTAGCCATATAATAGGCTAGCTATACATGGGCTGCTAAGTGGGCTTCATTAAAGCTTTAAATTATTAGTTCTTTAAGCTGGGTATAAACACGATTGGGTGGAATCTCCTAGCGTCGGCCTAGCGCCAGCCGTGTGAGCTGGAAGCCGGCTGCTCTGCTCGTACTGCGTGCTACAGCCGGGCGACTGCAGGAGAGCCCGCTCCATTCTCTTTCCTGCTTTCTCTCTCTGCCACGTAGGATTTGGATGAGCTGGCAAATGCTATAGCCTGCTGAGTAAGCCTTATTATACATGCTCTAAGACCTAGAGTAGCCGTGTGTCTTATTAGTGTTCAAAGTTTCATGCGGACTTTTGATAAATAATTCTTTTCATTTTATGTGGCTGCTTTCAAATAAGATGATTGGTATAGCATTCTGTCCCTACCCCTATCAAAGACCAAGTTGATGATAATGGGGTGTCTGTCATCCTTTTTTTACATGGATCTACATCTAACGTATGTGATGTAAGGGTGTCAATTTAACAAAAGACCCTGTCACTCTGTTGGACATTTACAGATGAAATATAGCATATTTATGATGTAACATCGAAACCTAGATGATTCTTTTTCAAGTTTGTAAACATGTATCAGTCTTTTTCGAGTTTGCTGCAGCCCGCGCGTGTACTTTGTCAGTGTTTACTGCCTTTCGAGTAGTTCGACTCCACCCACATTTGAAGCATCTCCTTCCTGCGCCCACAACGTGAAAAATGACAAAGAGACCTTCCACGCCAAGTTCAACACAAAATAAACCCGATTTAAAATAATTTCACAAAATGATTCTTTTCGCATGACGCCCAAACCCGGGGGACAGGGATCGTCTGACGTACTGCAATGTGCAGTTCGGTCACTGACATGTGGGCCCATCAGCCGGATGGCCCACATGCCAGTGACCCAACTGCACCCTGTCGCACGTCAGGGGAGTTGAGTCCAAACCCGGGATGCAATGCTAGACAGCACCAAGCCTTGTTCAAGGGCGCCATAGGATCACCGTTGACTCGCCACGTCGGATATGCGTTCGAACGCGATGCTTAATAGCAAGACGCACCAAGCTAGGGCGCCATGCCCCTTTCGCATGCTATCTTGCATGCATGAGCTAATGGACGTGCCGCACAAGAGCTTAGTTTCTTTCCATCTCATGTATTCATGTGCCCAGATGAAATCCATCCATCAATGGCTAAGCTAGGTAGCTACCGATGCGTTGATTCCTTTTCAAGTGTGTCGCACTAGTCCATGCTTTTTTTTTCGAAAAGGAGGAATACCCCCGGCCTCTGCATCTGGTCGATGCATACGGCCACTTTATTAATTATTAGCACAAAACCTTACAAAGTCGTACAACAGTAAGACCAAATCCACAATCTTCGCAACCTCATGCGCTACTCCTATCTAACCGATGAAGGCGCGCGATGGTGCAGGCCTAATATCAAATGCAGACCTCGCAGCCAAACCTAACATCTAAGACACGAGGTCCCAACACGACGCCGGTATGGGCTCCCACCATCGGCGTGTTCCTCAACCAGGCCGCCCACGGGTATGAGGCCGCCACCACCACCTACCACAAATCCATCTTGAGCTGATCACAGTTAACGGCCTTGCCCGTCTCGCCGCCGCCGCGCCACCACGACGCCAGACAAGCGTCGACCTCCTAGCAGCGTGTCCGTCACCACACATCGAGGCCAAGCCTCCGCTGCTCCATGCCGCCAAGAGCCGCCGCCAAGAATATGTAGAACGAAACACCGCTCCACCGGCGAGGCAAGACACCCCACCCTCACTGCAGACCCTTCCATCCGATCCCAATGTCCTTGGCGTCGCCTCCAGGAAGGTTACGGTGCACAGGGCGCCGCCGACGCCCGATCCGCATCGGATCTTGGGCTTTCACCCGGACATGGGTTGGAGAGGAGAGATGGTGCCCTCAGCAACGCCCCCAAGGAGCAAAGCGGCGCCAAAAATCGGCGTCGCCGCTGCCGGTCAGCCTAAGGCAGCCAAGGTTTCCCCCGGACACCGATCTGCTCCACCAGAACACACCGGAGGTGGATCCGGCAAGATCCAAACCGAACCGGGGACTGGGAAGGGATGCATGGAAGGGAGAAGGGCAATACCTCGAGATCTGGCACGCCTACGACTCGCCGTCCTCACGGCCGAACCCACAAGCACGCCGCACGCCACCAGATGCGCCGCACGAGATCGATGATGACCAGCCTCGCGCCGCCCCCACTCTCCCGACGAGGGAGAGGAGGAAACAGCGCCGCCGCCGAGCCCGGGCCACCGCCCGGCTTGCCGCTTGCCGGCAGACGCAGCCGCCGCCGGATGCAGGCCTTCGTCGAGGGCCGAAGACTTGCGGCGCGCACGAGGGTGCCCCGCCACCGCCGTCCGCCGAGTGGGGTTTGCCCGTCGGCCTCCTCCGGCGGTGGCGGGCGGAGCGAGGGAGGAAAGGGGAGCGGGGGCGGCGGCGGCTAGATCGCCCGAGCCGCCCCCCAGGGAGCGACACGAGCGATAGGTTTTCTCAGGAGCGACCTTATTTCTTTCCTTCTTCGTCTCACGTACGCATCTAAATCTTCTCTTGTCAAATTCTCGATTCCGTAGCTAGCCTCATGCGTGCTCAAGTATGGCTTGCTCCCTATGCCTACACGGATGTTTTGTGTACCTGTTTTACTTAGCAAAAAAATAAACTTCATACACATGCATGAAACGTGCCAGTGTGTACAACATGCTTCCTTCACTGTGGATACTATGCATAAGAAAATTCTCACATTAAAAAAATTATTTCTTCTTCTTTCCTTTTCTTTAGTACCGTCAAGAGTGTTTAAGTTCTTTGCTTTGGTACAAAATCACATCGAACAATGTAAATACAAATGTTTTCATACATTTATTTTCACAAAGGAGGCATTTATTGTCGACGATGAGGGTATGAGGGTAATGGCTAGAGATTTTTACTCACAGTTGTTTGCCTCGCAGGGCACATCGAACATGCAGCAAATTTTCGAGAATATCCCGGCGGCTGTATCTGATGCTATGAATGCTAAACTAGATGCTGCGATCAACGATGATGAGATAGAAAAAGCCCTCTTCCAGATGGGCGCGACCAAGGCTCCCTGCCCGGATGGGCTGCCTGCTCTTTTCTATCAAAGGCAATGGCCTTTGGTGAAAGAGGAGGTGTGCAAAGCCATTAAAGACTGCCTTGGTGGAGGACAGATTCCGGAGGGTTTTAATGATACGATTCTAGTGCTGATCCCAAAGGTGAAGTCACCGGAGCTGATGTCTCAATTCAGACCAATTAGCTTGTGCAATGTCTTATGTAAGATTGCAGCTAAGGTTCTAGCAAACCGCCTCAAAGTGGTGCTGCCTATTCTCATCTCGGAGGAGCAAAGTGCCTTTGTTCCGGGCAGGCTTATTACTGATAATGTTCTCGTGGCGTACGAATTTGTTCATGCCATCCGGAAGAGGAAGAGGAAGAAAGCCTTGTGTGCGGTAAAACTGGATATGATGAACGCATATGACCGGGTGGAATTGACCTTTCTGCAACAGATGATGATTAAGTTAGGTTTTTCTCAGGCATGGACAGCCATGGTTATGAGATGTGTGACCTCGGCTCAGTTTGCGGTGAAGCTTAATGGTAACTTATCGGAGGGTTTCTTACCGAGCCGAGGTTTACGCCAAGGGGACCCCATATCTCCCTATCTATTCTTATTTTGTGTCGAGGGCTTCTCGACACTTCTTAAAAAAGCTCAAAGGGAGAAAGAATTGCAGGGTGTGTCTTTTGGGCGCACTGGCCCCACAGTTACACACTTGCTTTTTGCGGACGATAGCATAGTGTTCCTTGAGGCCTCAAAGGAGAATATGGCAAAGCTCAGGTCAATATTGTATGCATACGAGGAGGCTTCAGGGCAAAAAGTGAACTTAGACAAATCCTCAATTTTCTTTGGGAAGGGATGCAGCAATGATGATAAGGAGATTCTGAAACAGGAGGTGGGAATTCACTCCGAGGCTCTAAACGAAAAATACCTTGGGCTTCCTACGGTGGTAGGCAGGTCGAAGGATGGGTGCTTCAAGCATGTCAGTGAATCAGCTAGAGGAAAGGTTTTGGGGTGGAAAGAACAAGGTTTATCGAAGGCAGCAAGAGAGGTACTTGTCAAGTCAGTGTTACAAGCAACACCGACCTATTCGACGAGTTGCTTCAGGCTCTCCAAGAAAATGTGCGGGAAACTGAAATCTATCTCTTCTAAATTCTGGTGGGGAGCCGCTAACGGTGAACGAAAAGTCCATTGGGTCGCGTGGGACAAGATGTGCACTAGGAAGCAAGCAGGAGGAATGGGTTTTCGGGACTTTGAGATGTTCAACCAGGCTCTCCTTGCTAAGCAAGTTTGGAGATTGTTGTTATGCCCTACCTCTCTGGCTGCAAAGGTGTTGAAAGCTAGATATTATCAGGATATGGATATTATGGTTGCTCCATGCCCACAGGGGTGCTCATGCACATGGAGAAGCTTGATGCATGGCCGGTATCTTCTTGCTCAAGGACTAGTTTGGAGGGTGGGGGAGGGCACGAAAATAAATACCCTACATGATAATTGGATCCCTCGCAAGGGAAGCATGACTCCCCTCGGAGCCACTTACATGCCAAACACGACCAAAGTGGCCGACCTGCTATCAGAGGATGGAGGGACATGGGACGAGGAAAAGCTGCAAACGGTGTTCACCCCATCGGACGCCCAAGACATCAGGCAGATTGTAGTGGGCGGGCCAGGTAAGGAAGATTTCAGGGCATGGAACTTCACCAAAAACGAAATTTTCACAGTAAGATCAGCATACCACCTGGGCATCGCGATAAAAACGACGAGAAAGGCACTGGCCTCCTCGTCTACTTCAGTTGCAGAGCACAAGAGCTGGCTCGAGCTATGGGCTGCGGATGTCCCAAACAAGGTGAAAATACATGGATGGAGGATGCTGAAAAATAGTCTGGCTGTTGGTTCTGAGCTGCTACGACGGCATGTAAAACCTGGTGTTTTCTGTATCGCATGTGGCCGAGAAGAAACGACCATCCATCGTATGTGGCGATGCCCACACTCGCTGTTGTTCTGGAAATCACTTTCAAAAGCGGTCGAGATGCTGATGCCAATGTTGCCGAAGTACGTTGAGGGCGTACAGAACATGCGATCATGGATCCTAGAGTGGCTCGGGTCAGCATCGGCGGAAGAGAAGAGACAGGTGATGAGAGCGTGGTACGAGTTGTGGCTTGCGAGAAACAATGCAAGGGAAAGTGCCAAGATTGAAGATCCGATGCTCATTGCAGAGAGAGTCCTCCGCCTGGATGCGGAGTGGCAATCAATCAAGGAGACCCCAAGGAGAACCTAAACTCAGCGAGGCTTGGAAGTGTGGGAGAAACCTGACGATGGCTGGGTGAAGGTGAACACGAACGGAGCGATTGCAAAGCAGGATGGATCGGGAGGAGGTGGAGCGGTCCTCAGGGACCATCATGGCGTGTTCCTCGCAGGAACGTGCCATTTTCCCCCAGTTGCTGCAGATCCAGAGCTTGCAGAGCTATTGGCGTGTCGTCATGGGGTTCGACTGGCTCAAGAACATGAAGCTCAGAGGGTGGTGGTCGAGATGGACTCACTGTCTGCGGTAGGGAAGATTAATAACTTGCAGAAAGACCTATCGGCAAGCGGGCAGATAGTCCAAGACATCAAGGAACTGCTAACTCAATTTCAAGAATGCAAAGTCAGATGGGTTCGGCGTTCCGCAAACAAAGTCGCGCATAGACTTGCTAGGGAAGGTTGCTGTAGATCATTATGTTATGTATGGCGTCATGTCGCGCCGGATTTTGTAAGCTCGGACTTAGCCTCCGATGGAGGTTTGGAGCACTAAATAAAGTAGCAACGTTCCCCTAAAAAAACATGGAAAATGTCGATAGTCAGCAAATAAATATTACTATATTAGTATCGATGAGTATTTATACATTACTAATGATGAAATGATTCTTTTTGAAATTTTGAGCGGGTAATATATGTACAACATGGCAAGGCTTGGCGTGACATAGAGTTCATATATATACTCTACGCGTGCGTACGTATTAGGATATCTGTGGCCGGCCCGACAAGCTCGGGTGTATGTACCCGAATACCTGCATGTACCATGCAAAAAACCCTGCATGTATACATACGCCATATACATATATGTTTTCGAGTATCTGTGGCTGGCCGGCAAACGCGGTATATACATATCCGAAGATCCGCTATGCCTATTTAACCATGTACAAAGACATTTTATTTAAACGAGGCAAAAGAGTTGCCATTTTTATTGATTAAGAAGAGTGAGAATAGCCTGGTTAAGACCTCTTCCAATGCAAAAGTGTTTAGATGAGGTGCTAAGTACATTAAATATCTTAGCAACTCAACTCCCCAATGCATAGGTGCTTAACTTGTTATTGCTAAGCACACTATATTTAATGAGTGAGCACCTAAAATTTTTCATTCATTGGTCAAGTTGTTTCATTTAAGTGGTTTGACTAGGTTCACGCACTTGGCATTGGTTCTTCCTGGGGTCATCAAAGTGCTCTCTCTCCTCCTTAATTATTGTGCCATGTCATTTTTTTCGCTTATGTGGCATGCTTAGAACCTGTCCATCGTGGAGCACTGAGAAGGGCCTAATTGACAAAAATGGGCTAAAACTGACACAATCCAGCCCGCAAAATGGGCACTGCCAACCAATCTGGCCACCGATATGAAACACAGAGCTGCAGAACAGCTGCACAACCATGATGACACATGCCAACAATTGACCACACGCACAAACAACCGACAGCTCCAACTTTGACGACGAGCATGACGAGGTAAATATGCAAATCTTGCGCCGACCGTGCCCACCGCAACGACCACCGAGCGCCTATCATCGTCACCACCTGGACTCGCTCCACCGCAGCTCTGACTTCACAGCAACCAAGCAACCCATGGAAGAGCACCTCGGACACGTCGGGAAGATCCAACTACCAAAGCCCGAGCCGCGACCCACGCTCCTCTCGACGCCATCATCGTTGCCAAACAGAAATCAGCGCCGTCGAAACAGTCTCCTTAGCAAACCACGCGGCGAAGATGCCGCCAACCACCGCGGCGAAGATGCGGCCAACCACCGGTCTCCAGATGTAGCCGGCTCCGAGACGATGCCCCTATGGAGGAAGAAGACGTGAAGGTGCCTTCATTGCATGATCCCGCGGATCTGAGGTTTCACTCCGGAGCCAAAGGCCGCGGGGAGAGGGGAGAAGCAGCACACTGCAGCGATGCTTCCACGAAAGAGTGTGGTGCCTGCGGGCGTCGCCATCGCCGCATCCGACAAAGTCCGGAGTTAGGATTTCTCCCGGTGAAGCTCGACCACCAACTGCCTGAACCGGCCGGCCACAAACCGCCGCCCACCAAACCTTGTAGAGCACCGAGGCCCGCCGTCTGACTCCAACTGGCCGCGTGATCCCTCGATCCGCCACGTCCAGGCATGCACCGCCTCCTGGCCGAAGCCGCCACCTCCAAATCCGGGGCCACCGCCCCGGCAACCGAAGACCACCACTGAAGGAAATATGCCCTAGAGGCAATAATAAAGTTATTATTTATTTCCTTATTTCATGATAAATGTTTATTATTCATGCTAGAATTGTATTAACCGGAAACATAATACATGTGTGAATATATAGACAAATGAATGTCACTAGTATGCCTCTATTTGACTAGCTTGTTAATCAAAGATGGTTATGTTTCCTAACCATGAACAAGGAGTTGTTATTTGATTAACAAGGTCACATCATTAGTTGAATGATCTGATTGACATGACCCATTCCGTTAGCTTAGCACACGATCGCTTAGTATGTTGCTATTGCTTCCTTCATGACTTATACATGTTCCTATAACTATGAGATTATGCAACTCCTGTTTACCGGAGGAACACTTTGGTACTACCAAACGTCACAACGTAATCGGGTGATTATAAAGGAGTACTACAGGTGTCTCCAAAGGCGTATGTTGGGTTGGCGTATTTCGAGATTAGGTTTTGTCACTCCGATTGCTCGAGAGGTATCTCTGGCCCTCTCGTAATGCACATCACTTAAGCCTTGTAAGCACTACAACTAATGAGTTAGTTGTGAGATGATGTATTACGGAGCGAGTAAAGAGACTTGCGTAACGAGATTGAACTAGGTATTGGATACCGACGATCGAATCTCGGCAAGTAACATACCGATGACAAAGGAACAACGATGTTGTTATGCGGTCCGACCGATAAAGATCTTCAGAGAATATGTAGGAACCAATATGGGCATCCAGGTCCCGCTGTTGGTTATTGACCGTGAATAGTTCTAGGTCATGTCTACATTATTCTCGAACCGTAGGGTCCGCACGCGCTTAAGGTTACGATGCGATGCTTATTATGAGTTTATGTATTTTGATGTACCAAGGAGTTCGAGTCCCGGATGTGATCACGGACATGACGAGGAGTCTCGGAATGGTCGAGACATAAAGATTGATATATTGGAAGCCTATGTTTGGAGTTCGAATGGTTCCGGCGGCGGAATTTACCGGATTCGGAGGTTACGGAACCCCGGAGGTAAATGGGCCATAGTGGGCCTTAGTGGAAAAGAGAAGGGCTGCCCTAGATGGGCTGCGCGCCCCCCTTCCCTAGTCCTATTAGGACTAGGAGAGGTGGCCGCCCTCCTCCTCTTTCCCCTCCGGGAATCCTAGTTGAATAGGATTGAGGGGAGTCCTACTCCTGGAAGGAGTAGGACTCCTCCTGCGCCTCCCTCTCTTGGCCGGCGCCCCTCCCCCGGCTCCTTTATATACGGGGCAGGGGGCACCTTGGGACACACAAGTTGATCGTGAGATCGCTCCTTAGCCGTGTCGGTGCCCCTCCACCATATTCCACTCGGTTATACCGTCGCTGCTTAGGCGAAGCCCTGCGCCGGTGAAACATCAAGATCGCCACCACGCCGTCAGGTTGACGGAACTCTCCTCGACACTCGGCTGGATCAGAGTACGAGGGACGCCATCAGCTGTCGTGTGTCAAGAACTCGGGGCGTCGGAGTAACGGCGCCGGATCGGTCGGATCGCGAGGAGAACGTCGACTACTTCCTCTACGCCAGATCGCTTCGCGCCGGGTCTACAAGGGTATGTAGACAACACTCTCCCCTCTCGTTGCTATACATCACCATGATCTTGCGTGTGCGTAGGAAAATTTTTGAAATTACTACGTTCCCCTTCAACCACCGCGCGGCCGCCGCACGCTGCACAGCCAGAAAGGAATCCCGAGCTGGGAGAGGGTGGGCGCCATCCCACCCAACTCACCGGACGAGCTGCCAGATCCACAACCCCTCATCTGAAACACCAGCCGGCACCAAGCAGGAGGAACACAGCAAGGGTCCCTCCAGGACGCGCAGTTGGGGGCGAGCCTCCCTCCATTACCGCACCACCATCCCCGCTGGCCGCAACTCGTGAGGTTCCAAATCGGGCCTGCACAGGCGCGACAACCGCGACCGCTCGCTCGCAGCAGCGCGCCCACCGCCACGACCAGATCCCGTGCTGATCCCCGGAGACCTCCTCCACCACGAGTCAGGACGCCGCTCCGAAGCCAAGCGCCGGTCAGCCGTCGACCACACGTCGTATCCCCATCCCACGAGCGAGCGACAACCAGAGAACGCCTCGCCGCCACCGGCTCCGCGCGGGCTTTGCCTGCCGGAGGCCGAGAAGGAGAGGGGGGGGGACAGCCACCTGTGTCGCCCCGGGGATAGGCTGTGGGGTGACGATATGAAATTGGATTTTTTTTCGTTTAGAAAGACTAATATTTTGGTGCATGCATGGAAAGAAATAAGGCTAGCATGGACTAGTGCGGCACATTTGGAAAGGAAACAACGCGTCGGTAGCTATGGATACATGAGATGAAAAGAAACTAAGGGCATCTCCAGCCGTTGGCCCCCCAGACGCGACAAAATCGCCTCGAGGCGAGCCGTGACTCACACTCAACAATGAGGCGGTTTTGCCCCATCGTGCGCCTCAGCCGCCTCAGCGCCTAAATTGGCCCACTTTGTAGCCCAATTTGGTGAATAAACCACCCATATGGGCGAGAATAGGCCCATATTCGGCGTGGTTTCGCCGTGTCTCGGCGCTCAATTATCAACATAATTATTCC
>JAHHZJ010000142.1:0-43048 GCA_021437245.1 Aegilops speltoides | reverse complement strand
TTTTCGCGTCACAGAAGGCTGTTGGCCTTTTTAGGCGCAAAAAAGTGGACTGGGGGCCTGTTGGGGGCGCGGCTGGAGATGCCCTAAGAGGAGCAGTTCAGGCCTTCACGGAAGGAAAACATTAAAGAGAAAGAAAAATAAAGACTATTAAGTTCACAAAATATAATTTATTACTGAAAAGCCTGAACAAGATACAAAGCCATGACGTCCAAATACGTCTACTTGCAACGTAAAACAACAGAGTGAAAAGTAGTAGGAACAAATTAAGGCTGGGAAATAGCAGAGATACTTGTCAGTTATCTACTATCAACCATGTCGCGGTGCTCATATAGCATCCAGACAATGGTTGTTAGCTCACCGCCAAGGCTGAGCTGCTTGGCATGGGTATCCCTGCTGCAGCGGATGGAGGCAAAAATGAGCACACGCAACCATGATTCTTGAATCAGCTTCAGAACATCTATATATCTCTTAGAAACTATGTCATTTTCAGGAAAGCGCCGAGGTGAGCCCATTCTGGGCTGAAGATACTCCTCAAATTCGGGAATCAAAAGAATAAGTTTTTTCTCGTCTTCTTCCTTTAATGCAAGGTCCATGCAAATTTCTTTCCAAGTCCCAGCACTAGCCATTTTATTCAGCAGCAGATTGGCATATTTGACAGCATCTTGGAGAATACCATTTTGGATACCACCACCCTTGGCTTTATCCAGGATGGTGAGGGCAAGCTCCCCTCTTGCTACATCGGCCTTGCTGAAGTTGGAGTTATGTATGTCGCGCTTGGAGTTGGACCATATGTCCTCCAATTCATGGCAGATTTGTTCGTACTGGGTGCGGATCTTAAGGTCTGGTAGCATGTCGCGGCGTTCCAACAGGAGGAACATCATGTAATCCGATAGATATTTGATCTTGCTCTTCAGATGCTTGCCTTTTTCTTCCCTGGCAGGAGTTTCTCCCTTACTGCACAATAGGTAAATGTCCGTGGCGACATGCCATGTGAGGACAAGCTGATGGAAATGAGGACCAAACCGCATAGCTTGATCGAACATCGGAGGCTTCTCGTAAAATGCTTCCACCATATTTAGAGGAGGGCCCATCCTGACAATAGTGCTTCAGATATATCTTGGAGAAGACTTTTAATATCATCTTGATCCCCGAGGCCTTTGGAGCTGTCCTCCAATGTCATCTTCTTCATCAGTGTCCTCCATGGGTTAGCGGGGCCTTGAGTGCAGGTGTGGAACAAGTTGAGCTGTCCGGTGGTGCCAGACCACATCCTGTAGCTACTTGGCTCCTTGACATGGCCCGACGAGCTATTTGAATCCTTGACATGGCCGAAGCGCCAGGAAGGATCTAAAGAAGCGACAAGCGGCGCAACCTGTACCATGTCCCACGCCGGCAACAGACTGTTTGATTGAGCCATGTTGTATCACGAAAGAATGAATGTGTCCAGGCTGAACCAAGAGCTCTGAGCAGCCATCTCACATCCAGCAGCAATGTACCAATCAGCAAGATATAAGTGATAATTATATCCCATTCTTTCTGCCCCTCTTTACTGTGGAAGAGAAACAGCAAGAGCGCAGTCGCTGTTAGGGGCGGTGAGGCGATACGGATGAGGTAGCCACGCCATGTGTGGACCACGGTTGCCTTGGTGTACATGATATCATACATGAGCGAGAGCTCCATCTCCACGACCTTGCAAACATCCTCCCAATGATAGTAAGATACCAATGGTCCATTATCCCTGGCCCTGGGATCCCGTTTGACTGGATAATAAGCAAAAGCACCCATGGTGATACCAAGCAGGCGGTGAGCATCAAACAGGGCATCCTCATCATCCAGCTTCTGCCGTCCAGGCTGATCAGCGGTGAATGACATCAGTGGCTTCTTCTCGTTTGAACTGCGTATGCGGGAGAAGGTACCTTGCCTTAGCGCAACTGCCCTCTCCCAGTACTTGTAGCAACCCAAGAAGTACATGATGCTGAAAGCTGCGCACAAATTCCAGTCATCGGCCATAAATCTATGCTTGTATGCACCATAGAGGGCTCCGCCGAGATCTACGAACACATCCAGCACTAGGCGCCATGATAGCATGTTGTCCTCCAAGGTGTAGGCGGTGATGTTGTCCGGGCGACCGAGGTGCAGCAGGAGGAACGGCACCCAGAAGGCGAACAGCCGCTGCTCACTTGACGCACTGTCGAGGAACAGCTTGCCGAGTGCGGCTGTCGGGGCCTTCTCTGTCACCTGGTATGCCACCCACAGCAGGAGCCTCCAAGGGCCGGAGGCATTACGACGGCGGATATCGGATAATAGGGCCAGGACAAGATGCGCGATGAAACTCAAGAGGACCAAGACACGGGTCAGCCATAAATTGATCTGCTCGATCTTCTCCTGGTCCAACCAAAATCCACCCATATATACTTGCGCCTGAAATCATATACACAGTAGACTCATCGTATTAACTGTTTTATGCATGCATTGTTTTTCTCGCAACAAATAAAACAGGTGTTGTTGCATCTGCATGCTAGAGATACTAGCTAGATAGATAGGGTAACATACATACCTCCTTGCACGACCGTGCTGGTCGATCGGTTGATCAATGGGGAATAATCTTGCACAACCTCCCAGCTACTGTAGAATCGACTGAAGACGGAGTGCATCGATGGATGTGAAGTATGCCAGACCAGAGATGTTGAACTACCTTGCCTGCGGGCTAAAGGTTCATGTGTATTGTCCTTTACTCATTATAAAACTGTTAGGCTTTGAGATTCGCAAGCATAAATAACCAAGTGCCCAAGTAAAGAACAAAGATCAACAGGGTGTACTTTGGCCAGGCATGTTGTCCGCAGAATCGGGATGTCTCATCCGCGCACAAGAGCTCAGCTCATCCGCTGTCGTTTTTGTCAAGTTATTATGTACGTATGCAGTTAATTATTTGCTGAAGTGCTTCGAATGTTGTAAACTGATCAAAACGAGGAGCTTCCCACTATATTATGCTCCAGTTTCTGACACACAAGCCAGCAGAAGAGTCAAGATCAGCCCCCACTGATTTGGCACCTACCTCAAGTGATCCTATCTAACCTTTTGGGGCCAATAGCTCCTGTGCGACGTTTTTCATGCGAATTGGCAAGTGTGCGACGTTGTTCGAGCGAATGGCTGTGGTGCGACGATTTGAGCAGGTAAATAGCCCACGACGACATGGCTGTTAAATGTGGTTAAATTGGTCGTCAACCAAGCCCGCCTTTATGTTAGGACATGTGGGTCCAACTTAATTGTTTCTCAAAACAGTGACCGTGCCCCGCCACCGCGCCGGGCCCACCCTCTGCCCCTTCTTCTCTGGTGGCGGCGGATCTTGCGTTCTCGGTGGCGGCGGCGGAGCCCTCGTTCTCACGGCGGAGCCTTCGTCCTCGAAAATGGTGAGTGAGCTTAAACCCTAGTCGCCTTCCTGCTTCTCTCGGCCCGTAGATCTCAGCTAGTTTCCTCTGTTTTGCTATGGAATCGATGAGGTTGTGAGGGAGCCGTGGGCATCTTGAGATGGAGCCACCAGATTCAACTTGAATAGGTAATGCGCCTCTCTCGATCCAATTTTGCATGCAATTAGGGGTGGCCTCGTCTGCTCTTTCTCACAAGCTCACACTGTCCGCCATCGACAGAGGGATGCTGCCTTCGGACCTTTGAATTGACATCAATTTCTTTCCATCAAAGGCAAAATTAGTTGATGGTAGCATACAGGACATTGAGAGAGACACAATTGTTAAATGGGATATTGAGTTTACAGAGATTGATCCACAAGTTCTACGAACATGGGAGAGACGGCAAGAAGAAATGGGTGGAAAAATTGGGGAGAATATTGTTTGGGGTCCGAGCAAGAAGTATCACATTGCGGTTTGATGATTGGAAAGGAGAGTATGTTAGAATAGAAGATGGTGAACAGATTGTTGAAGAAATCGATCGGCAAAACGGCTGGACAAGCAAACGGGCTAATTTTTTTGCCGAGCTCGTTGATCTGAACATTTTTCAAGGTTGGATATGTGCCATCACAATTGGCTCGCAGATGGTAGATGATGATTGGGCTACACGAGGCCATTGATTCCCATGTGTACTGAACTTACAAGAATAGCCGAAGAGGGACATGTGGCTGGAACTGAAACTGAAACTGCAGAACTGTTGATTGGAATGTAGTTGAATTAGATGAGCCTCTGATTTGGTCATTGCACCAATGCTCGACATTGAGATGGCCAAACTTTTGGCATTCCGATTGATGCAGAGATAAGCGGAGAGGCGAATCTAGTTTGCCCGCTAATGATGAAGAAGTAGATGGACAGTTGATGGAACAAGCGCAGATGAAGTAGATGATGCACATGATGATGAGTTGGTGCATGTATGACAAAGAAAACCTGTCATTGAAGTAGGCAAGTTGTTCCCAAGCATGAAGGAGTTTAGGATGTGTTTCAAGACTTTGCAAAGAAACATGAGTTTGATGCCAAGACAGTTTGGACTGATAGAAAGAAGTTTTATGCGAGGTGCAGGATTTGATGGTAGTGTGAAGCCTTGCAAGTGGTACATATCTGCTAGATCTGCAACTTGATGGAAGTAATCGTCGTGGTTAACCAAATCCCCAATCAACATACTTGTATTACAAGTTCACAGACGATATCAACCATGACATCACAACTTTGGGTTGCAGAAAGATCACCCCAATTTTAGCCAAAACACCAAACACTACTGCTAAGAAACCCAAAGTAGACTTGGAGCAGATGTACCCCATTAAACTGAAATATACCACAAGTGTGGAAGGCAAAACAAAGGGCAATGAAAAATTTATATGGTGATTGGGCAAATACATTTAGGATGCTTTACAACTTCAAAGCAGAGGTGGAAAAGAGGTCACCCGGCAAGTGTGTGGAGATAGATACAGAGGTATCACCCTCGTGTGAAGTCAAGTTCTCCAAGTTTTTATGGCTTTGAAGCCTTGCATCGATGGGTTCAAAGCAGGTGCCGCCCATATTTGAGCATAGACTCGTCATTTTTGACAGGTAAGTGGAATGGTCGAGGCAGCATGCAATGCTCTAGATGGACACAATTGGATGTTTCCTATTATTGTTGGCTTGTTTCAATGAAACAGAGGCTTCATGGACATGGTTCATGATCCAGCTTGAAAAGATGCCTAGGGCCAGTGTCACCTTTGGCTATACACACAGATGCATGTAAGGGGCTTGAAAATTCAGTGAAAATGTTTTCCCACATGTTGAGCAGAGGGAGTGCTTCGGTCATTTGTGGATGAATTTGATCAAAAATTTAGAGGAGAAGAATTTGGGCTATGTGGCCAGCAGCAAGATCTTACACTAGATGTACACACAAATATCATCTTGACAAGATAATGGCAGCATGTGATGAGTTTGGTCCATGGCTGAACACCTACCATTCTTTATTATGGTACAGTCAAGATTCAACACTGCCATCAAGTGTGACCACATCAACAACAATTTGGCGAGAGTTTCAACAACAAGGTGAATGAGTTAAAAGATTTGCCTCAGTGCATGACATGGTTGACCAAATTAGGATCATGCTCATGCGGTTGTGGGAATTGAGAAGAAGGATAGGTGATTGTCTGCGAAGGTGATAAGCTTCCAAAGAAGGGTACAACAGTGGTCAATAAGAGCAGAAATCTTTCACATTTGTTTGTTGAAAAATCTTCACCTTGGGGTGCTGAAGTTAGAGATAACAAAACCGAAGGAGACATGTTGTTAACACTGAATTGCATGATTGCACTTGCCTCGAGTGGCAACACACCGGTAAACCATGTGAGCATGCCATTCTCTTCTTAGCATCCCAACCAAGATAAACATGCACCCATATTTGCATGAATATTATTCGTAGCAAGATTCAAAGCTGCATATGCTACTCCAATTCCAGCACTTACAGATCAGTCTCAGGCCTCAAGTGGACATTGAATTTTCCATGTGTCCTCCCTTGACGAAAAGAAAGGCTGGCAGGCCTAAACAGAGTAGATTCAAGGCATGGTTTGAGAAAGGTGGGAGTAGTAAGAAGGAAAAGAAAGATGGAAAGCCAAAAAGGGCCCAAAAAGGTAACAAAAATAGATGCAAGTTGTGCCAGAACTTGGGCACAGAGGGATCTGCCAAATGCATACACTCGATAAGCCAAAGTATGTTCTTGTTTATTTGTCTGTTTTTATTTGCTTCTTTTTTCAAATTGCTATATCTATAACATTTTCCAATGGCCAGGAGGAAGCGAGCAAGTCAGCCCCTTGTTGTTGAAAAGTGGTTGGCCAACAAAAAAGCAAGAGTCAATGGCGGTAGAAAGAAGAGAAGTGTGCCTGAGCCCGAGCAGATTGAAGAAAATCCTGCTGCACAACATTCTGATCAAGAAACTGATGTGGAGGTGCACACCAAGAAACTGAAATTGCAACAACATTCGATCAAGAAACTGCTCTCGAGGTTGAAACTGAACCCGAGCTTGTCGAGGTTCGATCAAGAAACCCATGTTGAGGTACACACCAAAGAAAATGAAACTGCTGTCAACATTCAAACTGATCATGAGGGTGTTGGCGAGGTGTTGAAAAGACCGGTGAAGAAAACCAAGATGATCAGTGAACTTGTGTGTAGTAGAACCAAAAACAAGAAGTGCTAAGGTGAAGAAGGGCACGCGACGTGGTAGGAAGAGGTAGAACAGAGAACATTTTGAATATTTGGGGCATGTAATAATATTTGTAACTTGATGCGTACTGGTAGTCACTATGTATCCCCGTATTTCTATTCGAACTTGTTTGTTGGTACCTTGTCTAAACCAGCCAAATAAAATTAATTTAAATTCAAATTTGGGCTCAAATTTGAATTAGGGATGGGGTATTGATGTTTTAATGCTATCTAAAGTACCTCAACTGAAATTATGTTTGCTTGCTGATCATTCCGAGCCCTTTTGGTAAGTTGAACTCATAGTCATGAAAAGTGTGTCTCAAATGACCTCCAAAGGTAGGGTAAACGGCCTCATATTTAAGCAAGTTTTTGGCACCTTGTCTAAACCAGCCAAATAATTTTTCTACACATCTATTGTACCTTTATAGTGTAAATCTAAAGTCTCACTATTTATTGAATTAATTTACTATTTTTTTTTGAGAAAACAAGGTTTAATAGAAAATTATATATAAAACAAGTTTGATGAGAAAAGTAAGTTAAGATCTTTCTTACTCAGTCCAAAATGAAGTTTTGGTGAGGTTTTCACACTTTTCATTTTCAAAACCCCACCTACTCTCTCGGTGCCCACTACTCTCTCCCTTGAACTCCATACTACATTGTTCGAGGAATGACAATTTTGTGAAGGATTTTTCAGAAAATGTATGTAAACCATATTTATATTTTTTCTCGTTAGTACACAACATAATAAGACTATGTGCTAAGTTTTATATTTTTTGATTTTTTGAATTAGTTATGCTCAACCCTAATCAGCCAAAACCCTCAAAACCCTCAAAACCCTCAAAACCCCGCACACTACCGGGCCGTCGATCACAGCGTGGACGGTTGAGATCAGCGCTAGGGTTAGCTACAGTGCATCGATCCGCATGAGACGCGCTGATTGGTTGAATCGGTGGGGTTTGGATCAGCCTCTCGCTAGGGGCATCAGACCGCTCATTTGAATCCAACGGCAAGAGTTGACACGGTGCATGGACCAAGCTTCACGCAGCGCCCTTTCCATCATTGCATGCGCGCTCGAGCCTGCCCGCCACCCGCTGCATGCATGCCCACCCGCAGAAGCGCCCATGCGCTGCATGCATGCCCTCGACGAGCCCCGCTCCGCCACCCCTATCAACGCAGAAGCTGTCGATGCCTACCATTAGAACCAATGCATCGTCGCATCAAAGCATGCACTCGCCACAATGCAGCAGCCCGATGAAGACAACCAAAAGCCAACGCTGCATGGCGTGTTGTACATGGCGTGCTCCTCTTTGAGGACGCACATCGGCATGGGGTATCGAGATGTGGGTATCGATGCAGTTCAAACGGCGCGGCCGCCTGCTACAAGATGGGCAAATGAAGGCGCCCATTATTGTCGCAAGCTAGGCATGAATGCACGGGCGGCACACGCAAAGAACCCGGGCAGGCGTGTCCCTTGACCCACGACGCACAGACGCTGCGCGTGAGCCCGCCCCTTGACCCATGACGGTGGCATGTAGGATTGCAGTCCGCTTCCCATGCTCCAACCAAACGCCGCCACCCCATCGTGTACACACTTTCATGGGCGCCACGCCCCACCAAACACCGCCGCCCATTAATTCTACGGAGTGAAACCACGCCGCACTTGGGCTATTTAAGCCGGCACTATCGCCTTCCTCTCCTCCTCATCCACACCCCATCCGCCTCCTCCGCCTCCTTCTTCCTTCTTCTCCAAAGAAACCCGACCGAGCCCTCGAGCCACCCCGCCACCATGCAAGACACCGCCCCACCTACAACTTCCCCACCGTGCCGGAAAGGCTCTACCCGGATGGAGTGTATGTAGAGAGAACCCTTAGGGTTTGGGCGATCTCGAGGTGGAGGGGCGCAAGGGAGTTAGCGGAGTTCTTCCTTGGTGCCGGCTTCCGCCACCTCCCCCGTGGCTCTCCTCGGATGTACCATCTTGAGGAGGTCAACCACAACGCCATTGTGGTTGGGCCTCGCCACGCTCACCAACCCTTTCGATGCTTTCCATCTCCCCATGAAGCGATTGGGTTGGTTGTGAGTTCATAGCTTTCACAACCTACAATATCTACACCGACTTCAAGGGCATCTTCCCCAACAACGGCGTTATGCACACGCCCCGCACTCCCATCAACAACGGGGGAGGAGGAAGGGCGACGCCCGAGGAGCGAGGTGGCCCGGAGGAGGAGGAGAAGAAGAACCCAAGAACCCGCGTGTTTGGTGCCCCTATCTATCTAGCGAGATCTATCAGATTAGTTTTTTAAGTTGTAACCTTATGCTACTATTATTAAGTTTTATTAGTACTTTATAAGTTGTAAGGCTATCATGGAGTTGTAAGGCTATCGTGGAACTATGGGTTGCTATCTTTATGCTTCTATATAATCGTTATGCTACTATATATATTGTGTGTTTCGTGCTATTATTTGTGGATTGCTATGGGTTGTTTTTTCTTATTATTCGTGTATTTCTATGGGTTGCCACGGGCCCGGGTTTCTACACCCCAATCACCATACGGGTGCCCTCACCACACACACCATCTTTAAAATATTGGCCAAACCAATAACCATGGACATGCAACTAGGAGCCCCATGCAAACCCACTATGGACATGGGTGCAACTAGGAAATGCAAACTAATTTACTTAGGGCACTTCATGCAAGCATGCAACTCATTTAGTTCATGGAACCGCATACATGCATTAGTTTTAGTGCATCAAAAAATATCCATCACAAAATTTAGTGCAAGAAAAGGGCCCGCAAGAAAAAGGCCAAAGTAAAAACAAGTAACATTTTATTTGCCGGTTAGAGGTGGGCTGGTGCCTTACGCTGGTGGGCTGGTCTCCATTTGGGCATGGTTATTTTCTCAAGGCCCATTTTCTCACGGCCCAACATCTATTCGCAGCCCATTTTTTTACTAGAAACTGAATTTGGGTGTGTACTGTTAATCAAGAACAAAACAGAGGAAACAGAGCATGAACACCTAATAGGGCCCCGAGAATATCATTACAATAATTCAAGCAAGTTTTGCTTCACACAAATTCAAATTCATCTAACAAATGATCCCTGGCTACTGGGCACCCCTGAAACTAGCTGACTAACTAACTGAAACTCTAACAAATTCTAGCGATTGATGAACATCAAGTAAAATAAACCCATAGCAATGACACAACCATAAAATGCTCCAGCCATCATATTTGCTTGCTGCTTCAAATCAATCAGATGCTTTAGTTGCTTGCCGATTTTCTTCAATTCACACTTCGCCTGCACTGCATCATCGGATCGGCTCTATCCGCCATATTGGGGCTTGTTCCACGGCAAGCCGCCCCAAAATTGAGGTCTTGGGTTGCGGTTGATCCTCCAATTTCAACCTTTCAACATAGTCATCGAGCCACTCAAAATGCCCACATTTCTTCGTAACCTGAAAACAGGGGCGGCAAGATGAATCCTAGATCCAGCACCCAGATCCACCGCCCTAATGAAAAAAGAAAGAAATCGAGAAATTAGACCATAGGATTGGTCAAGAACACAGATCTAACCTGCCCGGCTGTGGCTTGCTCAAACATTTCACAAACTCGCTACCACGGTTGCCATTTTCTTCCCTCACACAAGTCAAATGCTTCAGAGGCTCCATGCGGGCAATCGGGCATCTTGTCAACGACAAGGGACCGTATCAAGGCCCATGATTGGCGGGTGGTCAAGTCGAGCTAGACATCACTGGCCGGGCGCGTGTTTCACTGCCGAGCAGAGGAAGAAGAAGGTGGAAAGGAAAGGGGCAGGCAAGCAATGGAGGGGGCGGGCAGGCTCGCTCTCGTGGCTGGCTCGGGTCGGGCACGCTGATGAGCACGGGCATGCTTGTGTGGATAAGTTAGGGTCCCACCTGCATGCGAGTAACTGGTGGGTCCCGCGTGTCATAACTCAAATCGCTAACCCTCGTGTTTTTCATTTCACGGGTAAACAGAGCCATGTCGCATTGGAGCTATTGTTGGCTTCAAAGACGCCGCATCACAGCCATTCATTCAACTACATCGCACTCCTTCCAATTCGCATGAAAAACGCCGACAGGAGCTATTGGCCCAACCTTTTGGGAGGTGCTGCAAAATGTTCACCAAGTAATTAGAGGACATACTAGAAGTTATATATCGACAAGCTTTCATTTACTAGGCTCAAGTTATTTCCAGTGTAATTAATTATGCGTCTAAATATTTCAAATTAATACCACATTGGTATTTGCTGCACAACTGTCTTATGCGTGACCAAAATCATACATATCATTTGTGAACATGTCGGTTTGGTAAAAGGCTCTTAATTACCTCTGACTTAAAGTTGACTAGTAGCTTGCACGTGCAATGCATGTCTTAAATAATATGTATTGTTATCAAATTGAAACAATAATGATAATTTATAAACCTTCTTGATATGAAAATTGCAACTATAAATCATACAGCCATATTGAACATGGTACATTTCACAATAACCACGCCAAATATGCTCCTTTCTAAAAGAGCATGAAATTACAGTAGGACGAGATAATGAGAGCACGAAATTACATGGTCCAGCATATATATATATATATATAATTGAATCAAACATCAAAATCCTAGAACATTTATGCTTACCTCAAAATACAATGTAGGTATATGAAAAATTAAATCAAGAAATTCTTGCACGATATAATGAATGTTTCCTTCCAATGCATCCCCTTTAGACGTAAGTAGGTATTATGAAAAAATCCCTTCTCATTACTTATCCATTGGCCATTTTAAACCCTTAGTATGATTGACTAAATAGTAAAACACAAAACATATTTTTATTTTATTTGCAACAACAGCTTCTTATTATCTATGCAGACTTTTTTACCTATGATAATGCTTGAAAGATCTCGAAAGGATCCTACGATATACATACTGATATGAAACTAATGATTATAAAACATCATGGTGTAGTAACGAAAAAAATTCAGAAATTCCCACTATGATATCAGTTTTGTCATCAACATAATGATGCTTGGAAGAGATTTTTACTTCTATCTTGTCTGCTCTAGTTCAAATATGCTCAATCAATAAACTTTCTTGACAATACATCGACATTTTATAGGACAGGAGAAAGAGCAAGCAAAAGAATTAGAAACTTATCGTATCAAGAACTCCTTTCACCAATAATCATAAATGTTCCTTACCCAATTCAACTGAAAATAAATCCCTTCAAGTATCTACACGACCACGCACATCCCCATTGGATATATGAAAATAAATCCTTGTTAACCTTTAGAAAAGACCACGAAATTGTTCTAGGATGAGATCATGAGATCTCTAATAGTTATGGTCCAGCACATATACAAAAAATTAAACCAAAACATGAAAATCCTAGAATATTTATGCTTACATCAAAATACAGTGTAGGTATATGAAAAAATAAATCAAGAAATTCTAGCACAATATAAGGAATGTTTTCTTCTAATGCATCCCCCTTGGACATAAGTAGGTATTATGAAAAAATCCCTTCTCATTACTTACCCATTGGCCATTTTAAACCCTTACAATGATTGACTAAATAATAAAACACAAAACATATTTGTATTGTATTTGCAACAATAGCTTTTTATTATCTATGCAGACTTTCTTACCTATGATAATGCTTACAAAATTCTCAAAAGGATCCTATGATATATATACTGTACCACGCTTCACAAATTGGGTGCACAAGGTTTCCTCCCGTGCAACAACGATACATGGTGAAAAAAAATTGAGATCGAAAGAGAAGAGACACACTAAATTGCAACCAGGGCGGTAAGAAGATATGTTTTCAAGAACTCACTCAGCCTCTCACAAGAGATCAAACTATGATGCCTTGGCACAAAAATAATGTCCACTTGTTGAAGGATGGAGCAGAGCACGTAGACCTGACATAGAATGCACATTCCCTCAAAGCACTGTTGCGCCAATCTTTCCACAAGAGTGATCACTTGAGCATACATGTGTTCATGTTAAAGGCATGCACAAAGATCAAGAATGTCCAGGATGCCAGAGCTATTTCATTGAATCATCAGAGATGCACACATACACACAGATGATTAATGATAGTTCATAAAATTTGTCAATAGAATTTTTCAATAAAAAAGAAATCATATTACTTACCAATCCCAGGTGTAATAATGCACGAATACAAGAAGGCAGAGATCAACAACACAGTTTGCAAATGATGAGGAAACACAGTAAGCAGTTTAATCCTTATTCAAGTGAATATATAGCAAAGGCAATGGTGTATAAATTCCAGTTTAGGAAGTGAACAACACAGGTCATGCATATATAGCAGAGGGACAGTGTAAATATTTACTTCTCTTTAGCAAACCATCATACACATTAAGACAAACAAATGTCATCTACAGTGCACCTAATGAACAATTAAGACCAAACAATGGTGAACAAGGAAAGCTGAACAGAATTCTACATCAGCCATGTTATACAAATTCACATATGCTTTTCTAGAAGAACTTATATTGATTGCTAAATATTAAAATAGGATATGGAAAATAATAATACAGCTGACCGATGATGAACTGATATTGTTACTTGACAGGTTATAACTGCTTATTAAGTGATATACTTGAGGCTTCTGTCTTCTTTCATCACAAATGTGATATCTGAGAGGGACACGGAGTAATTGAGCCCGAGCTCATATGAGCACGATATCAGGTGCGTCCGTGAAGGTGTGGGGATGTGCGCTAATGCTTTATACGCTGCGGGTTGGACTGCAGGAAAATGCATGGGCATGATAATACGTACGCGTCAGAACTGTGAAGTGGGCCAGGTTATAGGCGGCCGTCAACGTGAAACGGACTGAGCCGTGGGTCAGAATCGCTGGAATCTATCTGATCCGTGGCTCAGAAAGTTTACTTTCCGTCAAAGGAGGCCAGACTCGCCTTGAATGCAAGCTCTGGCTCCTCTGCCCCAGCGCCGCAGCCATTTACGCCAAGAGGAGAGAGTGAGCGAGAAGAAGAACAAGCGAGACGACGCGCCATGGAGTTCCTCCTGCAGCCAATCCGCAGGTATGCCGCCCGATGCAATTTCTTGAAGCGTCCGCATGATTTAAAGTTTGTAGGTCAGACTGCTTAGTTCTCTGCTTGCAAGCCACAGATCCACTATTTTTAGGTTGGGAGAATCTCGTGCCGGGAGATTCGCCGGCAGATGGGACAAGGCGAACGGTGGTGGAGGTGGCACTGCAGGAGGGAACGGTTTTGAGCGGGTCTGCTGGGCGTCAGGAGCGGCGGCGATGAGCGGCCAATGACGAATCTGCAGCGCTGCGCCGGCGGTGGCGATGAGCGGCGAAGGTCCAATCTGCAGCGAGGTGCTGACGGCAGCGGTGAGAAAGGACATCTCACCTCCCACGTCTGAGCTGTCAACGTGGAAGATGAATCCCCAGGCTCTTGGTTGGAATAAGAGGTGAGAGAATGGAGTATAAATCTGAACACCATTGTTACTAAATTCAGATTGTATGGTTTTTGCATTCTTGCTTGAATTGTTTGCTAGTGGGAAACGATTGTGTGATACAAATTGGTGTGGTTGCTGGTTGGTTTGTACTGCTGCTCCTCTGAAGAATTGTTTCTAGTTTAATCTATGAGTCTTGTATTAAATCATGATTGCTTGCTGCTACTCCTCTGAAGAATTGTTGGTAGTTTAATCTATGAGTCCTGTATTAAATCCTGATTGCTTATTGCTGCTCCTCTGGAGAATTTGAAGTATTGAATTGTCAGGCCGTCTATGGGCATGCATTGTTGCTTATGATTTTTTGTGCTAGTACTACATGGTTTAATGTATCAGTTACCGTAGTTTCAGTTGTAAATTTGTGGTTGGTGGATTAGAATGGTTGACAGAACCATGTGTGATCCATTATCCCGCTATGGATTAGTGTTGCTGGCCCAAGCAGGGCACCTTGTCCAACCCGTGTAAGAGCGCTCGAGAAGGCAGTGAGGGTGTTCATGAAAAGCCGACGATTCATGGGAGAAGGGATTTGGGATTAGATATGGGAAAAGTCAGCTAAATGTGCAGAGAACGAAGTGCATGCAGGAAATTTTCTGTGGATGTTTGGTAAGGAAGGCTATGTTCGATATTACTGTGTATGTTCGTATGATTTGGATTATATGAAGGTTATGTGAATCTTAAGATCTCTGAAGATATTGTTTATGTTTACAGGGGAAAGCTCGTGTGGAGAGCACAAGGTTCTGTCGATGTGAATGCCCAGCATTGATAAGGCTTTTACAGAGAGAGGACAATGGGTGGTATATTGCCGAGCAATGGGAGAGTCATAACCATTCACTTTCGCCAAATTTCGTGAGACAATCCACTGGCCATCCCACAAGCACATTTATGTGTACAGCAGGGACCTGATAAAATACTTGCGGCAGAATAATGTCAACCTTGCGAAGGTGTATAGCACAACAGGCAGTTTTTTTGGATCGATGGAAAATGTGCCATTCACGAAGAGGTCTTTATGTAATCTGTGCGGCACGATTAGCAGGAAACAATCAGATGGTGATGTAAGGAAAACGATGGTGGTGTTTGCAGAAATTGGAGCAAAGGACCTCATTTCACATGCAGAGTTCAGGCTGACAAAGAGGGCAGGATCAAGAACCTTATGTGGGCAAGTGGGAGCAGCAGGTTGCAGTACACGCTGGTGATGTGTTAACATTTTACACGGCCTTCGCCTTGGTGTGAATAATCATTTCCAGAGTGTTATCCTGGCTGGAGTGCTTGTGTGTGATGGAACTATGAGGAGTTTTGAATGAGTTTTCTGAATTTCTGAGAATGATGGGTGGCGCTGCACAGATAACTATACTTACCGATAAGTTCTTCATTTCATGGCTGTCATTTATATGGTGGTGTTTTCAAGGCCTAAAAATATGATCGATGTTGACTTTAAGAAGTTGCTGCAGCTACAGAATTTTGCCTCCTTGCCTAATAGCCCATGATCCTCACCAAGGTACATGTTGCTCCTTTGCCTTTTAATCCAGAAAAGTGACATAACTAGTTTTGGTTTTGTGACAGATTTAGCAAGTGTGAATTTCACATTATTGTGACATAGTTAGTGGGTGTGAATTTCAGAGTAGTGTATGTGTGAATTAGAGAATATTTGACGTGGATTCAGATTAGTGTGGGAGTTCTTTGACTCTCCATGTTGTGTAAATGATAGCTTTGTTAGCTAGATGATGATGGTCCATGCCTGACAATCCTGTATGTTGCATGTACTACCCATGTTTTGATAGAGAAAAAGGAAAACAATGAGTTATTGTTGCTGCCATGAAACCCCCAATATGAATGGCATTCATGAAATTACACACAGAAATTTCTCGCATTGGCAGCACTGAGTTGTGAATTTCTTCTTATTAACAACAGATGTATCTGTCTTTTCATCATAAACTATTTTTTTTAGATTGGACCCTGATGGGTCATCTACTCTCTGTGTGTAATAGTAACTTGGACAGACAGAGGGTGAACTGAGATAGGGCTTTGTAATAGTACATATGTTTATATACAGGAGAGTTTAAGAAGCGCCAGTGACTGGTTATTAATACTACTAGATGTAGTTGATTTTTCAGGTTGTCCGTCAATGTTTTAGTTATGTTGTTGGGTGCTTGTACTCTGCCTCAATTGTTCTGCCACAAAGCAAGCTGCGGTTTCTAGTGTGAGAGTCTACAATGCTAGTAATCTTTAAAATGTTTTCATTTTTAACTGAGATATTTTGTCACTATAGTACTCCTTCAGTACATAAACCTGCCATGGAAATGTTTGATTGCAGCCCAGAAAACAGCCTTGCCATGTAGTAACATGCAAACCATAGTTCAGCCACAATATGCAGGGAAATGTTTGGTTAGCAGTATTTTTTTTTCTGGAGAAATAGCCTAGCAAGGACAATGGAACTAGTAAGAAGAAAACGGCTGCCCAAAACTTTCAGCACTTAATTTACTTTTCGGGGTTCTGAAGTTGTAGAGCACACGACCATTAGCCATGCGCACTGCTGCTGCAATCTCTTTTGGTTCTTCCTGAAAGTCTAAAGAATTTCACACATCAAACAGCTTGTCCACTAGTGCTTGTCTTTGTATCTTTCTCCTGATTACTAAAACGCTTATGAGCATCCAGGAATGGTACTACTGCTAGAAACTTAGCACGATCATCCTGATTTTCTGTTTTGATACAGTAATGGTGTCGCTTTTGGTTGTTCGCCTTTGACATAATAATGATGTTGGTTCTCTTTGGTTGTTCTACAATAGGCATTTTGCAAGGCATGTAGACAAGTCGATCCCCTTTTCATTCTAGCATGATGCACGTTGTTGGAATTCTGAAGATTAATGTGTCATTAGTGCTCCTATGAATTCTGAAGCAAAACCATAGGCAGCAAGAAACCAAGCATCACCCTGGTTCTCCTATGAATTCTGAAGATTAATGTGTCACGAGTACTCTGTACTCATATATGTGGAGTTGTCAGCATTCAGGGCATTATCTGAAGAATATTATTCTGCTATTCCATCTAAATTGTAGTTACCTTTTTCTGCAATGTTCAAGGACCATGCGGTAATTTTGTTTTTTACGGGTCTTTGTGCAAGCTGTACTGAATTTCCAGATTTAATATAATGCAGCTTCAGCCGATGCTATATGTTATGGGAATTTTCAGGGACCATTTTATCTGAATTTTCAGTGGCCATGTTATCTGAATTTTGCACTGAGCTGATACAGCTCTAGCTGATGTGTAGTGTACTACTGTGCGCTGGCAGGTGCATGCGGTCTAATGCGGGCTGCCGCAAACGCCCGCACTAATTATAGCGGTGTGGCAATGGACCTTAGGTTAGGAAGTGGAATGTAGTTGCAGGCCCATTAAACTCAAGAATTATCTGTTGTCATGTTTTGCGTAATGTTTCGATGTTCATGTATCTGACTATAACTTTCAGGCCTTGGTAACGATGGTGGTACTGTAACAATTGTTGTATGATGGGTGAAACATGGAAAATATGTTTAAATTAGTTGCAGTCAAGTATTGATTTTTTTCCTTGCTTTGCTCTAAACAATGATGGTTCATCTGCGCCAGATTATTTTACCGATTCTGAGTTTTGCTCGGACTATGCTGCAGATTCCTAGGGCCTCGTGGGTGCTTGTATTTAATGCATCGCTTGTGTTGTCACTTCCTTCAACAGTGAGTTTGTAGCGAGGTTATATGGGATAAGGAGAGAGGAGGAGCAGGAAGGATCGAGAGGAGGGTGGGTGGTAGGTGAGACAAAGTAGATAAGATGGCTAGTGGACGATGGCCGTTATGGTGTCAGCCCCGAGCCGTGGCCCAGAACATGGCAGCCCGTCTGAGCCGGTTGGGGCGGACGGCGACAGTGGCTTTATGTGGGGTAGGTAGATGGGCCCGGAAGAGATATACTAATAGGAATACATAGAAAATACACAGGGCGCTATAATCTTAGTGCCACGGGATGACTGAGATATCCAGAGCATTTGAGCTCGAGCTCGAATAGCACTTTCGATCCGAGAGTAACTAAATTGATTCAAGCGACGATGACCCATCGGCCTCGGCTCTGCTAGCCCTTCAAGCTTCAAGTTTGAAGCGAGAGATGACTTGTACTGAATGAGCGTGGCAAAACTGAATGATGAGCATAGCCTAAATCTTCATCTCCTTCTTCTACTGAATGTACTGCTTCCATGTATTCAGCATGACTTGAGCATGCACTGATAATAGAAGCTCTGGAGTAGTTGTATATGATTATGCCTCTATGCACTAACATGATACAAATGTGTTAGGAGTAAGTTGAGCTTATTTTACACTTATCTGCCTACATAGCTATATCACGGAGAAAACAAAATTGAGTCGATTCAACAGAAGAAGAAGAAATAAGGAGAAGATGCACTCGTACTCAGTCATCTGATCGCTATTTCTTTGTTTCAGTTTCTTCCGGAGGTTCAGAGGAACCTTCCTTTTGCATGCAGTGTTAGACTACTATGTAGGTGTAGAATCTGTACATATCAGATAAGAATGTCATTCATCTCGTGCTCGTACGAATATACTATCTGGTACCTAACATTGTCATTGAGGCCTTGCCAATAATTAACCATGCAGCAGTGCAAATCTATACTTTTCATTCCAGAAAAAAGCAATGCATTTCTGCTCCTTCTGAATTTGGTTGCATCCTAATCCAATTCACATAGTTACGGTGTTACACCAACAAACACAAATGATTTGACCAAGCGCGCCATCATATATTGTACATGAAATAGCCAACAGTAAGTCAAAAAACAACAAAACAACATGAGGGAGATGCGGAGCTAGGCTCACCGTGGGTGGGGGAGTCGGTCGCCGCAGCGGTTAAATGGACAGGGCGGCCGAATTAGGCCTAGGCGATATGCTTGTATCCGGCGAAGGGAGTCGACCACGGGGTCGCCTTCCCCGTGCAGTCCCTCGGGTGACCTGAATTAGCCGGAGAAATCGTGTCGGAGGAGATCGACAACGTGGTGATGCGGTTGACGGAGTCGAAGAAGGAGCAGCCCGGGGTTGAGGAGGCCGATGGCGTCTGCCATAGCCCTGGCCACTATCCGGTCATCCGTGCGGAGCCTCGGCGGCGGGATCGGCGCAGGTGGCGCCTGCTTTGATTCGGAGGCCGACGGAGAGGCGGTGGACATGGCGCTGGTGGCGCCTAGAGCTTGAGGTGGTGGCGGGTTAGGGAGCCTGTGGCGGGGCAACACGGAAAGGGAGGCGGACGGGCGCGGCAGGCGGGCGGCGGCGACGGGCGGGCCGGCATGGAGCGGCGGCGGCGGACGCGTGAGTTGCGGGCGCGCGCGCTGGCACGGCCGCCGTGGGGCGGCGCCGGCGGGCGCTGGGAGGGCATGCGAGCAGCAGCGTGAGGAGCGAGGGCGGCGCCGACGGGCGACGGAGGCGGGCAGCGGTTATGCTTATGGAAGGAAGTCCTTATGGCAAAAATGCTAGATGTACAAAAGAATACATGACTTTACATGCTTTTTTCATCTAGTAACCAATCACAAACTTCCCCCTGATTTTTAAGGGTTTTTATCATTTTTGCCATCGGTTGTACTATACTACTCAGTTTTGCCACTAAAAAAGTTTCACTGCTCAAAAATGCCACTGTTCCGTTAGACACGTGCCCAAAAAAGCCATTTTTCATCATTACCGTCATGTCAAAGGACGTTGACCGAAGGTAGATGACGAAAATACTCCTATCCCGTTTGTCAACTATCCTCATTTTTGTTTAAGCTGTGGGTTCACCCGTAAGGTGAGTATGAAAAAAGAAGACGAAAATTGGAGCCACACGGTTTCGAACCCACGACCACGACTGGCCAGCGCTCATGCTAACCAGCTGAGCTAAGGGAAAGTTGGGAAACAGAAGTTACGGGCTGGACTCGGGAGGAGTTACCGGCTACGGACGAGGCGCAAGAAGCGCCGAAGCTGCCTGCCTCGAGTGGCGGTGCTGGGTGGGAGGCAACGCCGAAGCCGTGACGGGGCGGCGCTGGGCGGGCAGTGCGGCGGCTGCGGTGAGTGGAGGCGAGCCGAGCTAGGCGGGCAGCGTGGCGGCTGCGGGCGAGTGGAGGCGCGCCGAGCTGGGCAGGCAGCGCGGTGGCTGCGGCGAGTGGAGGCACGCCAGAGCTGGGCGGGCAGCCTGGCGACCAGCGGTTGCAGTTGAGGATCGGCAGGCGACGCCTAGAGAAACTGATACGAGCAGGTTAGGTATTGGATAAGGTTCAGTACAAGTATAAGTAATCTGTTCCTGAAACAAACACTTCGATTGAACGTGGTGGTTAGCTTGCCCACTGAACACACTCACGTCTTTGGTTCGATCCACCTCGTTGCCCTTTTTTCCTCGTAATTTCTTTTCCTACTCCTTGACAAGTTGGGCCCACAACATGGAGAGAGATCTTGCAAATGAGACCAGGGCATTATAGTCATATAACATGGTCAACGCCCATTGACCAGACAGAACGATGAAAAATGGCTTTTTGAGCACGCGCCTAACGGAACAGTGGCATTTTGAGCAATGGAAAAATTTAGTGGCAGAACTGAGTAGTGTAGTACAACCGATGGCAAACCGATAAAACCCCGATTTTAAAAGGGTGGCCGTGCTCCTCACCTATCGACCAATCAAGTTAACTCTCTTCGCGCCAGGCAGCAGAAGGCGACGGCCGGGCCCAGCGAAAATAGGGCCCATATTTGGTATAGAATATGTACGTATGGGACATAGTAGAGAGAGAAAAGGCCCATCTACCCAAGGCGCACAGCCAGCCACGCATGGAACAGAATCTTCCTGGATCGTCTTTTCCTTTCTTTCTAGCGATTCTCGATCTGATTCACGCACTGAACCGTCGCCCAGTCGCCGTCTCATCCGGTCGTCCTGATCCAGTCCGAGTCCCTGACCGGCCGATGGCCTGACTGCATCACTAAATCGCTAGTTCCCTGATCACGTTGTGTCTGTCTCAGGCAAGAAATTGTCAGAAAGATCAAGATCAAGAGGTAATCTCATATCAACATTCTATTACTATGAAACCCTGATGGGTGACTCTATTTTCTCGTGCTATATGTTCTTAGTCTAAAATCTCAATCCGGTGTCTGATTCTTTCTCTGCATCGCTCATCACTTGCAGCTGCATCCATTGGTACTGTAGTCATGTTGCCTAAAAAGCATCTATCTGGTCATCAGAAAAGAACTAACAAGAAACGAGTAGAGAAGTTAGTTCGATCTCAGAAAGGGGCTATGAATAAATTCGTGCTGAGGAAGGATGCTGCTACAAATTCTGCGCAATTATATATCACCAATGGCGAACAACTAGATCATACTGGGAATGCAGTTGAGGAAAATCGTGCCGATGTTGATGCCAATCAGAACACCAGAAATTTTAGTGGCCATGGAAACATAGATGAGCAGGCTTCTTCTTTTGATATTTTTTATCCTAGAACTTGGAATATTCTTGACAATAAATCAAGAGATATTCTCATTGAAAAAGGACCTATAAGGGAGTACAATCTTGTGTTTCCCGTGGATAAGAAAGGCAGGCATTTTTCATATGCTTACTACTCAAGACAGCTAAGGAATGGTGAGGCCAGTGATCGGAGGTGGTTAGTGTACTCTAAACATGTGAATAAAGTTTATTGTTTTTGCTGCAAATTGTTCAAATCTGAGAACAACAAAAGTTTGCTAGCATCCGAGGGATTGATGGATTGGAAACATCTTAGTGAGAAGCTCAAATTACATGAGAATGGTGCTGAGCACATCACTAACATGAATACTTGGAATGAGGTAAGGTTGAGGCTAAGTAAGAAGGAAACAATTGATAAAGATTTGCAAGAAGAGATTGCAAGGGAGAAGAAGCGATGGAGACAAGTTTTGATTAGAATTGTTGCTAATGTGAAATTTCTTGCTAAACATAATTTGGCTTTTCGAGGAGCAAATGAGAAATTATATCAAGATAACAATGGGAACTTTTGGGGAGTAATTGAAATGATGGCAGAATTTGATCCTGTAATGCAAGAGCATCTTCAAGATTCATAATAATGAAATCCATCATCATTATCTTGGCCATAATATTCAGAATGAGTTAATTTCCGCCTTGCTCGCACGGTTAAAGATTCTCTTGAAGATAATTAAGGATGCAAGGTATTTCTCTGTCATTTTAGATTGTACCCCTGATGTGGGCCATCAAGAACAAATGACTCTAATTGTGAGATGTGTAAACATGTCAAGTGCCAGCACAAAATAGAGGAGTTTTTTCTAGAGTTCATGAAGGTGGATGATACATTGGGACTTGGACTTTATAATGTGTTTGTTAGGTTGATCTCTCTTGTGTGGGCCCAACGGCCCACCGGACCCCTGATCCACGCCCTGATCGGGGGCGCCCAACCGCAATATGGTTGACAGGCCCCTGTCACACAACGCTACATAAAGAGTGGGGGCCGGCGGCACGCGGTACGAGGTTCACCGCGTTCCCAGGCTCCCCACCGAAAACCCCGACCCGATCTAGGTCTAGCGCCGATAGTGACGGAAGCTCCGCCGCCATCGCCCACACACCGCCATCCACTCCTCGCCATCACTGCCACCGCCACCATGGTCGGCATCGGGAGTTCCTCATCCGCACTGGAGAAGGTAGGTTCACCGGATATCATCTAGCCTAGCGATCCAGAGGATCTAACAATGGTATCAGAGGCCACTAGGTTCTAGTGATATTTTCGGTAAGAGAAGAAAAGGAGAGAAAAATCCCACCCCAAAGAACCCTAAAAAGACAGGGCAAAGTTTCACCGGCAGAGGGCCTCGGCCTCGCCGGCAAAGTGCGCCACACTCCGCCCCGCCGTTTCCTCTCGATCCCCACATGCATCGGCAAGCCGAGAAAGGGAAAGAAGAACTATAAGGGGCAAGGGCGCCACCACCGCACCGCTGACGGCGGCGCGCTTCCATCAGAGCTCGCGACACCGCAAGGGGCAGAGGGTCACCATCGCTTCATGCCGCCGCTGCCCTCGGTGGCACAGAGGAGGCGGCGGATGGGCGAAAGAAAGAAGAAGGGAAAAGGAGAGCACATCGCCGCTGGTGGCCCTCACCGCCGCCGCAGCCGAGCGGCCGACCAGGATACCGCCGCTTTTCCCGACGATCAAAGAAGTGGCTGGCTCTAGTCATCTCGCAAAAGAGAAAGGAAAAGGAGAGAGCGCTACAAGGCGCTGGTGGCTTCCGCCCTTGCCGCCAATGCCAGCGCGGTGTCAAGACGGTGGCCCGGCGACCTAGAAAAGATCGCCGCCGCGGAGCGAGAAAAAGCGGGGGCGCGCGAGGCGGAGAGAAAGGCAGAAAGGGCTAGGTCTCGGTCGGGTTGCGGTCGGCTCCTGTTTTTGTTCGAGCAAGAAGAATGTTGCGTCGTTCGATCGAGATGAACGGCCGTGATTGAAAACCTAGCCCCTCCCCGCGCCGGTGGGCCGAATGCCAAAGTTGGGCCGAAAACAGAGTGCGAGGCCACAGCGGCGCGCTGGGCGAGGTCGCAGCCGCGTGCTGGGCCGAGGACGTAGCAACGCGAGCTGGGTCGAGGCCGCGGCTGAGCTGTCGGTTTCTTCTGATATTTTTAATAGTTTTCATTCAGCTTTGGGCAATTTTCACATAGTATTTTCTATTCAAATTTAATCCAAAATAAATTTGTTCACAAAATAGAAAAGTAAACAAAAAGTTCTAAAAATGAAAATAGAAAATTTTCAGAAAAGAAATGTTCATGAATTTTACATAGAAAATAATAATTTTCATGAATTTTTATTTAATCAAAGAAAAGTTTCTGTAAAAAGTAAAAAGTCCGTGAATTTTTATTCACGTTTTTCCGCTGTGTAAATAATTAATAGTGCTCTTTTACAAAGAAAATAAAAGTTTAGAAACAATTATGTTTTCAAGGGCATGTTAAAGTGATTATTAAAATGAATATGATTATGTTATTTTTGTGACCAACGTTATTAATAACATGATCATGTTTTATTATTGAAATTTAAAGGTGCATTCATTTCTAATTTTTTGCCCAACGGTAATATAGATTTAATTGCATAGACAATTGTATGTTTAATTTGACCAACGTTAGATTATTGCATATGATTGTTATAATCGATGTCACTTAAATTGTGATTCAGGAGGCTTTCACTTGATGAGTTGCCTAAAAGAAGTTCCAACACTCAGAGGTGACAACCACACTGAGTGGAGGAAGAAAGTTGAACTGGCATTTATTTGTGCTGATCTTGACTGGGTTGTGGAGAAACCACAGCTGGTCAGACCCACAGAGCCAGTAAGAGAGGCCACTGATGATGATGCTGCATGGGCTAAAAAGAAGGGGGACTATGCTCCTTTGGAGCAGTCCTACCTCATAGATAACCAAAAGTGGGTCAATGCAAACAAAAAGTGCAGGGCATTTATAAAGAATACAATTGATTGTGGGTTCCATTGCAGAGTGCACTTCCGCAGGGAGTTGCTTATAAAGATAAAGAGCCAGTTCATGGCTCTTCAAAGATATATGCCACCTGTGTGTTAGAGCAACCGTGATGTATGCTACACAGATGCTCAGATGAGCAATATGACAAGAAAGCTAAAGCCCATGGATGCGGATCTCGAGATCAAACCAGCGCCCCCGGTCCACTCCGGTCATGGCTTCACTGCCAAAGGAGTTTGCAACTTTTGTTGTAAACTATAATATATCACCTGGAACATGGGACATTGAAAAGACAATATCAATGTGTGTCCAAGAAGAGGACAGACTCAAAGCCGCACATGGTGGTTCACTCAACTATGTGAAGGATTACAAGAAAAAGAACTACAATCAAAACAACAAAAGTTCTCCTTCAAAGCATGGCAAAGCTCCCTATCAGCATCAGCATCAGCAACAGCCTGTCTTAGTGGACAAAGACACTTGTCTCCACCGCAAGCGTAAAGGGCATTACAAGAAAGACTGCACAGCTTGGTGAAGTCACCATGGCAAAAGAGGTAACAATATAGTTTCATTTGTAAATGAATCCTTGTATACAAAGTTTTCAAAATCCACTTGGTGGATTGATTCAGGAGCAACTATTCATGTTGCAAATTCTTTACATGGATTCCATTTGACGCAAACTATGCTAAGAAGCTTAAAGACGAATGAAGTTGCAAACGGAGTTGAAGCAAGTTGAAGCTGTCGGTGACATCTCCTTGGAGTTAGCTGATGGATTCAATCTTCTACTTAGAGATGTTTTATTTGTTCCATCATGTCATAGAAACTTAATTAGTGTTTCTTGCTTGGACAAAGATAATTATGAATGTTATTTCGGACATGGCAAGTGTGCCATTTGGTATAACAATAATGCTTATGTGGGTGATGCTTTACTACATGATGAGCTTTATTTGTTATCACTTCGTGAAAAAGTTTATTCTGTTTGCAATGTGAAAGAAAATGTTTCCGCGTCGAATAAAGAGCAAAAGAAAAGAAAAAGAACATTCGACTCATCGAAATTATGGCACTGCCGCTGGGCCATATTTCAAGGGGAGAATAGAAAGATTAGTCAAAAGTGAAACTCTTCCTCCGTTAGAATTTTCAGACTTAGAACAATGCATAGATTATGCTAAAGGAAAGTACGTAAAACAAATGAAAAAGGTGCAATCCATAGCACAGCACACTAGAAATCATCCACACTGATATTTGTGGACCATTTCCGTGAAAAGTGTGGATGGATATGACTCTGCTCATAACATTCATAGATGATTACTCGCTATGGATATATTTATCCAATCAAAGAAAGATCTGAAGCATTGGATAAATTTTAAATATTCAAAGCTGAAGTTGAAAATCAGCATGATAAAAGAAAAAGATAGTCAGGTCCGACTGCGGGGAGAGTACTACGGTCGGCACACTCCATATGGCCAAGTCCTCGACCTTTTGCAAAGTTCTTGCAGAGACCGCATAGTAGCCCAATATTCAATGTCAAGCAGCCTCAAAAAATGGAGTAGCTGAAAGGCGCAACTGCACACTTATGAATATGGTGCGATCATGATGAGTTATTCCAACTTGCCATTGGGATTATGGATGGAGGCGCTTAAAACCGCCATTCACATTCTCAATAGAGTACCAAGCAAGTCGGTGCCCAAAACACCGCATTTGAGCTATGGACAGAAGGGTGCCATCCCTACAACACTTTAGGGTGTGGGGTGCCCTCACGAGGCCAAAATGTTTAATCCAAACATTGGAAAGTTAGATCCCAAAAGAGCGAAGTTGCCACTTCATTGGCTATCCAGACAGATCGAGGGTTTTCGCTTTCTACCGCCCAGATAGATATACAAAGTTTGTAGAAATGAGACATGCGGTCTTCTTAGAGGACGGAATGATGAGGGGAGCTTGGTAGCTTGGAAAATTGATCTTGAGGAGAAGAGGGTGCATGCACCTAATCCGATGATTCAGAGCCATTTTCACTACCACCTGCAACTCCACCCATGACAACTATGGGGCAGACCCGAACCTGTCCGTCCAGAGCCGATCGAACCTGTTGTTGAGCATGAAAGGGAGGTGCGGCATCAAATTTTAGAAGAAGTGCTGAAGTTGAGGCACGAATGTGCCGTAAACTGAGGCCCTTAGAAGGTCTATAAGACCAAGAAAGTCAGCTATTTTTGCTGACTTAAAAGTTTATAACACGAAATGGTTCATATGGAAAAAGATCCCATCTCATATGAAGAAGCCATTAGAAGCCCTCATTCATCGATGTGGATGAAGGCAATGGAAGACGAGATGAAATCAATGAGTTCCAAAGATGTTTGGGACTTAGAGGAAATTCCTAAAGGAGCCAAATCTGTAGGCTGCAAATGGGTCTACAAAATTAAGTATGACTCTAAAGGAATATAGAAAATATAAAGAACGACTCGTGGCAAAAGGATTTACACAAAGATAAGGGATAGATTACAAAGAGACATTTTCTCCGGTCTCATGTAAGGATTCCTTCAGAATCATAATGGCATTAGTTGCTCATTTTGATTTAGAGTTACATCAAATGGATGTAAAGACGACATTTCTCAACGGAGATTTAAAAGAAAATGTCTACATGAAACAGCCCAAGGGTTTTATCATGGAAGGCAAGGAAAATATGGGATGCCGCCTAAAGAAATCCATTTATGGATTAAAGCAAGCCTCTAGGCAGTGGTATTTAAAGTTTAATCAAATGATTAAAAGTTTTGGATTTAAAGAAAATATTGAGGATAACTGCATTTATGCAAAGTTTAAAAATGGGAAATATATTTTCCTGGTCTTGTATGTGGATGACATTCTGCTTGCTAGCAGTGATGTTAGTCTACTACAAGAAACAAAGAAGTTCTTATCCTCGAATTTTGACATAACAGATCTTGGTGAAGCATCATATGTTTTGGGCATAGAAATCCACTGAGATAGAAACAATGAAGTCTTAGGACTATCGCAGAAAGCATATTTAGAAAAGGTTCTTAAAAGTATAATATGCATGCAGTAAAGCCACACCTACTCCTATAGTTATGGGCGATAGTTTTGGGAAATTCCAATGTCCCAAAAACCAAGACGGGATCGATCAAATGAAAGGAGTACCATATGCTTTGGCAGTTGGCAGCTTGCAAGATGCGTATGTGCACTCGCCTCGACTTAGCCTTTATCACCGGGTACTCGGTAGATATCAAGAGAATCCAGCATAGAGCATCGGAAGATGGTAAAGAAAGCATTGCATTATGCGCAAGGCACGAAGGACTACATGCTAACATACAGAGATCTAATTCCCTAGAGATAAAAGGGTATTCGCATACGATTTTATGGGGACAAAGATAATAGAAAATCCAGGTCGATACATATTCACCTCGCCGGGGAGCTATTTCATGGAAAAGCTCCAAGCAATGATAGTTGCATCATCCACGATGTGCGAATTCATAGCATGCTTCAAGCCACGGGCAAAGCGATATGGCTAAAGAAATTTGTACCGACTTGAAAGTGGTAGATTGTATTCACAAACCACTAAAGATGTATCATGACAATCAGCCCGCGGTATTTTACGCCACAACAATAAGTCGAGTAATGCTGCCAAAATAATAGAGATAAAGTATTATGTTGTGAAAGATAAAATCCAGGATCAAACTATAAGTCTCGAGCATATAAAGAAAAAAGATATGCTTATGGATCCGCTAACGAAAGGCTTACCACCCAATGTGTTCAAGGAACACTTAGCCGGCATGGGTTTAAGGGAAAGCCTTATGATTCGTGGATAGGCCCAAAAGGAACAGAATTTGTTTCTGAACAAAATGTATGTTGTAGCCGTATGATTCTGTCGGCATTTAAGCTGTGACGATGAAACATGCTCTATGTACCAATATGTGATGAAACAAATAAACTAGAAAGTATAAGGTTAAAAGTAAAGTTGAGATCAAGGGGGAGAATGTTAGGTTGATCTCTCTTGTGTGGGCCCAACGGCCCATCGGACCCTTGATCCGCGCCCTGATCGGGGGCGCCCAACTACAATATGGTTGATGGGCCCCTGTCACGCAGCGCTACATAAAGAGGTGGGGGCCGGGGCACGCGGTATGAGGTTCACCGCTGCTGCTCCCCACCGAAAACCCCGACCGATCTAGGTCTAGCGCCGACAAGGACGGAAGCTCCGCCACGCCATCGCCCACACACCGCCGCCATCCACTCCTCGCCATCACCGCCACCGTCACCATGGCCGGCACCGGGAGTTCCTCATCCGCACCTGGAGAAGGTAGAGGTTCACCGGATATCATCTAGCCTAGCGATCCAGAGGATCTAACAGTGTTAATAGATACACTTGAATCTGTTGGTTTGAATGTTCAAGATGTTCGTGGACAGGGGTATGACAATGGTTCAACATGAAGGGAAAACCAAGGGTACAGAGCAGATTGCTTGCAACTAATCCAAGAGCATTGTACATGCCATGTGCTTGTCACAGCCCTGAATCTTACTCTTAGTGATATGGCAAAATCTTGCGGTAAAGCTATAACTTTCTTTGGTGTTGTGCAAAGAATTTACATATTGTTTTCAAGCTCTACTAAAAGATGATAGCTATTGCTTAATCATGTTCCAAAAATGACAGTTAAGTCTTTGTGTAACACGCGATGGGAGAGTCGAATGAAGAGTGTTCATGCTATCAGATATCAAGCACCTGAGTTAAGAAAAGCTTTATTGGAATTGAAGAGAACTTCTACTGATGACGCCAAGACTAAGAGCGACGCAAAATCTTTGGCTAGTGCACTTGAGAAATTTGAATTTATACTGGGCATGGTCATATGGCATGATGTTTTGTTCACTGTAAACATGGTGAGTAAGAAATTGCAGTCTAAATTCGTGTGTATTGATGTTACTCTTAAACAGATTGAAGGTGCCATCTCATATCTCATGAATTCTGGAGGTTTGCTAGCACGCTATTTCTATATTCGTTTTTGCATTGTAGCTTCTATGATACTTGAGTTCGAACAAAGGCAAGAAAAATATATCAGATATTTGATTCTAATGAAAATTTACTACTGTTTATGACTTTATAATATATGTATTTGTTCGTGTATCGACCAAAAAAAATATTCTCTATTGGGCCCATTGGTGAAGTTCACCCCAGGGCCTTCGAGATCATTGAGCCGGCCCTGCCCTCTTTGTAAAACCTTGTAACTCATTTGTACGTGTAGCGCTACTCCCTTGCAGGAGACGTAGGTTTGAGAGCTACATCACTAGTTGTAATTAGCACTAAACAAAGGAGGATTTTGTGCTGTGGGATCTTTTTCGAGGAATTGTGCGGTAAGATCTTTAGTTGGCACAATTTTATTATCGGGCTTGCTAAAACTCAGTTGACTGAGATTTAACCAAGTCTCAGTCGACCATGCAACACTTTGTCCAACGCTTGCAACTTCTTTTCTTGTTAGTTGCAGTATCCGCCTTGTTGGTTGTAGCATGTTGTCCTCGTCAATTGTAGCACAACGTCTGACCGGTTGTAACATCCGTCATTGATGGTTGTAGCATTTTAGTCACACCGGTTGCATCATTAGTTGTTGTTGCTTGCAAAACTGTCGTAATATTTTTCAACATCGGTTGTAGCATCTAGTCGGGCCGCTTGCAGCAAAAAAACTACGATGACGTCACTCGACTAAGACTTCGTTAAGTCTCAGTCGACTGAGTTTTGGACAGACCCTTTTATTATATCATTCTATTTTCAAAATGTATTAGCAATTCCTATAAAAAAATATTTGTCAAACTGCTACATCAACTGATTACTGATATTAATATATTACTAGCAAAAGGGTCCCCTGCGTTGTGATGGAAGAAAAAAAATCATAGTCTTCAATGGCTGTGACCACTTTTTGCCACATCATCAAGATACACGGTCACACTCTTTCTCACTGAGATATTCCTTTTTTAAAACAAGTGCATATACCTCGACCAGAGTTACTTACAAACATAGCACAAACGCATCATTGTCGAGAAAACGTGAGAGACAACAGGTGTCCGAACACAAATGCAAAATACCCGAAAAGAAAAGGAAGATACAATCCAATCTCGGAGGCTCCTTCTTCGACTCACAACCGTGATCACCGCATTGTCGATCAAGAATCAACCCTGCATCTTCTCGGCTCCAGCTCCAGCACCTACATCCAATGAAGTCGAAGAAAAATCATCATATCTGCAGCCACAAGCCACCAACCAATAATTGGGCCATCAAATCTCTCGCCAGCCACCGCGGCCTCATAAGAGGATTATTCATGTAATGTATGTACAGACAATATGTATTTATAAACTGTTACACTTTAATCATAAAAGTATGGAACAACTTCTTCATGCATTGGATTTGTATTGGGGCCAAACATAGACTAACAAAAGAAAAGAACGAGATATTGAAAAAGAAATACCATGCAAGTCTTTTTTGCCATTGCAACCCACGTACATTTTGTGCAAATAATGCAGCCAAAATATCACATGCAAAAAAATGTGGCTAGGTCTTAATTGATTGAGATTAAATAAAGTCTTCGTGAAGTGACATAAGTAATAAGAACAAAAAAATTACATGAATCTCGATGCAAAATCAAAAAAATATAGCATATAACCTCAATCGGACTTAGCAAAACTTAAAAAAAGTTGCGACCAAACTAGACACGCCATCCGCCGCCGTGTCATGGTTTGGGCAAACCTCGTGAGCCCGACACGCCTCAGCCACGTGCTCCTCCAGTGCGCCTAGACCAGGGGCGGAGCCAGAAAATTTAGCCATTGGGTTCACTGCTGACTCAATGCGAGGATTTGGGATGAATGGATTAATTGTAATTTCTAGTTTCGGACCATATCACTCAAAGATACATAGCAAATAGAAACATGATATCAATCATAGCATATAGCTGTTACACTAAAACTAGAAGAGTGCAAGACATACCAGTTGGACAAAATTAAGAAAGCCACTTTACATATTGTAAGTAGAGTGATGCCGAAAATAAACTTCATAGCTTCAGCTGCAAGTTCTCATCCTCCTGAAATCACCGGAACGAATGAAAAATTAGTTTGGCAAGTTTAAAATAAGTCATATCAAATGAAAGAAGAATACAAAGACAATCACGTTTCATAGTCCCCCTTTTTTGAGTTCTTCATCTTAAAATGATCAGATACATAATCATACTGATGATATAAAACATATATCTCTCCACAAAGCAAATTAAGCAACCAATCATGAACACTGATCACCTAATTTATTGCGCAACATTTTGTTGAGAACATTGATAGCAGAAAAGCATCTGGTCATTACTGTTGTGGTAACTTACTAGCTTTAAAGTTGATGGACTAAAGGATAGATGTTCTAGATAAAATAAATCTTTGTGGGCATCTCGAATAACCCTATATGCATAGCCAAAAACAGGTGGAGGCATATATGGTTCTTGATTTGTTGTTGCTTCTTATGATTTTCTTTTGTACTCCAAATATTCTCTTCCCACCAGCTGGACTAAAAGCGGATCATCTAAATCAATTCTCTTTGAATAGAAGGCTTTGGGAAACTGCTTGCACTTTGCCTACATCGGGTGGCTTGAACTGCTAGCCTCATTATCTCAATCTGATGATTTATTTCCTTTGAGAAATACAATTCTATAGCCTAGATAGGTCAAAGTTGAGTGGGGTAAGCAATTAGAAAAGTAATTAGGGCAAATGATATTAGCGTACTAGGATACTACTAGGATTGAGGGAGAAAGATGTAGCGATGTGATACCTTGAATTTGGACTGTCATTGCCTGTAGTTTCTGCTTGCCGCTGGAGATCGAGAGATGGGAGATCGGAACGGCGGAACAGGAGAAACGAGAGACGAGAGTCTCCAATGGGAAGTAAGCGATCGAGTCAATCCAGGCGCATACGCATCATCGTCAAGAAACCACAAGGGACAACATGTATATACCTTGACCAGAGTTAGTTACAAACATAGCACATACGCATCATCGTCAAGAAACCACAAGGGACAACATGTGTCCCAACACACGCAGTTCCAGTAACACACTACTAGGGAAAACCCTAGCAGTAGCGTGTGTTTAAATAGCGCGGGGTACCGCGCTACTAGTAAGGCGCTACAGCTAAAGGTTAGCAATAGCGTGGGTTGTACTGCGCTAGTGCTATATCGACTTAGTAGCAGCACTTTCTAAAACGAGCGCTATTGATAGTAGTAGCGCTTCTCCTATCACGCGCTACTACTATTATTCCGTATTTATTTTTTATTTCATGTTGTATTCATACACCTTTATACAAGTTTTCATACCACAGCAATTTAGAGAATGATTTTACATCATAATGAGTTATTACATTAGTGGAGAAGAACCATGGATTAGTTTCAAGTGGATAGACATCCACTTGAAACTAATCCATGGTTCTTTTCACCCAATGATATAATAAATATCATCATCATATCATTAACAAGTTATCATCATAATACATCATTGGCATATAACACCTCCTCATGATCATCGCTTTTCATCAATGAGACATCACATACAAGGCCCCTGGAGGTATACTAATGGCACACTTATGTATACACACTAATGGCGATTGAGGTGCGCCATTAGATATCAGATACTAATGGCGCATTAGGGGTGCGCCATTAGTAAAATATACTAATGGCGTGCACTAATGGCGCACCACTAATGTGCCATTAATCGCCAAATTAGGTGCGCCATTAGTAGGCCTTTTCCTAGTAGTGATTATGACAATTTAGGTGATTCATAGGTAACACATACAAAATTAAAAGACTATACTTTGATGTTTGCTGTTTTTTTTACATGACATTCATACAGACATACACATTTTCTACACAATTAGGCATATCAAGTTAGAAATTACAAACAAATTAAGCAAAAAAACAATGGAATAACTAATCACCAGGATGAGGCGGTAGATTGGTGCTGGAGGGGCGACCCCTGTGAGGGAGTTGGGGGAGGAGGGCGGAGGGAGTTGGGAGGGGGAGGAGGAGGAGGGCGGAGGGAGGTGCGAGGGGGAGGAGGAGGACGGAGCCGGGTACGCTGGCGCCACCGGCCGGTCGGACCTGTGCATCAGGACAGAGGAGGACAGGAGGAATGGAGGAGCATGGAGCAGTAAGGAAGAGGGAGGAGAGTTCCTGGGGGCTGAACACGTGGCAGCGACGGGTCGCTGGAGCGAGCGACGTCGGTGGCCGCAGCAGGCGCCGGTGGTGGGCAGCGGCGGTTGCCAACCCTAGCTGCTGCGGCGACTCCTCCTCATGCGTGAGCGAGCAGAGGGGATAAACTCGTGCGTGCGTTTCCTCTGTATGGATCGAGAGAAAGAACTGAACCGGTATGACTTGGGAGTGGCATGGTGGGTAATAACGTCAATTCCCATGGGGACAGCTAAAAGTGGTCGGTTTAGAATCTGGGGAAGTTGGGGTAGCCTGGCTGTGAAAATTACACTACGAGAAAGCTACATATTCTTACAAGCAGCTGTGAGAAATTATCCCTTTGGTTGGCTTTTAGCTTCTCAAAAGCAGAAGTTGGGAAAAGCTGCACAACCAAACACAGCCTTAGCATTTTTTTTCACCGGATATAGTCGTATGCTAGAGGCCGATTTGTGCTTCACCGAGCCGTTCTTCACTCGTGAGATTAAGTTTCTTTTATTTCCTGTTATTGAGGTCAATTAGTTCATTTTGGTTTTATCTATGATGGCTTCGGTTTTAATTATGTTCTGGCGGTGTTTCTTTTTTCAGTTGTATATCGTGTTGGCCTGCGGTTGGAGACATTTGTTCTGTACGTAGTTGTGGAGTGCTTGTTTGAGGATCGGTATCAGCCGGTTGTGGTTATGTGAGCCCTTTGGGAGCTCTTATTTCATGTTGAAAGCATGGAATCATTGTTAAAACGCTCACATGGGCCGACACATTAAGCTCACCCTACTTGAGCCCGGTTCCCTACACTACTAGGAAAAGGCTTATAGGTGGGCTCAATTTAGTGATCGGCATGGTCAAGAACCTGCTACTGCTTTTTCTGGAGAAGTAGCAAGACGGTAACAAAATTGCCTCGCCATCGCTTCGCAGCAGCGGGCGGCAAAAATTACTACCTGCCACTTGTAAATTGTTACAAATTTGCCCGCTGGATGAAAACTGGCGGGCATGTAAGATGTGCCTGCCACTGGTTTGTCATGCACCGTGGCGGCGTAAAAGCATGCCCGCGACAACAATATTTCGACAACTTGTCAAAAAACAATATTTCGGCAACCCGCGTCAAATTTTTACAAAATTTCCAAAAGTTTGCAGTGGTGGATAGTATCGGCCACCTGCCACACATATCTTTTGTCTGAAAAATCCATGAAATATCGTATTTACTAAATCCAGAATAGTCTCAAATTTAAGTTGAGCATGGCAAATCACATCACGTCGCTAATACACAACATTGTAGTAACACAAAATCATTGTTTTGGCTTAATAACCTTTTGAGCCCTTTGTGATGACCTAAATGTTGTTTCAATCATGCAATTAATTACAATCTATCTAGCTTTTGTACCTCAAGGACAGATTCGTGGCAGAGGGTGTGCATCTTCATTCCTTTGCCATACCCTCAAGACCAAATGGCTGGATTGAACAAACAAGACACACAAAACCGCAACAAAGAGAGACGGAGAGCACGGGAAGGAGGCAACCGGTCGACACCCTCTCTTGGAAGGAGACGGGAGGCCATGGACCTCGACGACGTCCGGTCAATTGATCTGTCGAGGTGGGTGGACGCCGATGGCAACGGTGGCCACATATCTAGCAGAGAAGCGCCACCTCCTCCTCTTGCCGCTATGTAAGAGCACATATTCCTCTTCCGACCTGCGTGAGGAGGAGGTCACTGCACGAACCCGACGCTACAACTCCTCTTCGCCTTGTCCGGACACCGCAATTGCGGCGAGGGTATCTCGCAACTTGGAGTGATGACCGATGAGGTCATGAGGAGAGACACAGAGGAGGGAGGTCGGCACGAGGATGATCGAGGGAGAGGAGAGGAGGCGACGCCATCACAAGAGAAGGGGCTCGGGCTAGGTCTTGCCCAATTGCTTCCCCGCCGATAGCGCCCCCTTTTTTACTCGCTTTCTCCCCTTCTTACCCTCTCAGTTTTTCTCTTTCTCGCTAGCACAGAAAAAACGATGAGGGGGAACACGCGAGGAAGCGCCATTCTCCCGTATTTTATTGGGTTGGATTAGGCTATAGGATTTAATCGGATGGACAAGATGAATTTGGATCTCCAAACTTCCTGCTTTTATAGGGGTATAAGTAGGGAAGTACTCCCTTCGTACCGGTGCATGATAAATCCTACGTTAGCTTGAGGAGAGGGGAACTCACATGAGCACAAAATCACTCAACCCGCCACATGAAAACACATCTAAAACTGAAAATAAACAACACATGCATGAGGAAAAAAGCTAGCTTCTTAATACGTGTGAGACGATATGAAAGAGAATATATTTATTTATTTACTGAGGGAAGGAGAGGATATAATTTAGTTATAAGATACGTGCTCATTTCACTTTTACTTCAGCACATGCTTTGAAGAAAATATGCCCTAGAGGCAATAATAAAGTTATTATTTATTTCCTCATATCATGATAAATGTTTATTATTCATGCTAGAATTGTATTAACCGGAAACATAATACATGTGTGAATATATAGACAAACAGAGTGTCACTAGTATGCCTCTATTTGACTAGCTTGTTAATCAAAGATGGTTATGTTTCCTAACCATGAACAAGGAGTTGTTATTTGATTAACAAGGTCACATCATTAGTTGAATGATCTGATTGAGATGACCCATTCCGTTAGCTTAGCACCGATCGCTTAGTATGTTGCTATTGCTTCCTTCATGACTTATACATGTTCCTATGACTATGAGATTATGCAACTCCTGCCACGGAGAAACACTTTGTGTGCTACCAAACGTCACAACGAATCGGGTGATTATAAAGGTGCTCTACAGGTGTCTCCGAAGGTACTTGTTGAGTTGGCGATTTCGAGATTAGGATTTGTCACTCCAATGTCGGAGAGGTATCTCTGGCCTTCTCGGTAATACACATCACTTAAGCCTTGCAAGCATTTCAACTAATGAGTTAGTTGCGAGATGATGTATTACGGAACGAGTAAAGAGACTTGCCGGTAATGAGATTGAACTAGGTATTGATACCGACGATCGAATCTCGGCAAGTAACATACCGATGACAAAGGAACAACGATGTTGTTGTGCGGTTTGACCGATAAAGATCTTCAGAGAATATGTAGGAACCAATATGGGCATCCAGTTCCGCTATTGGTTATTGACCGAGACGGTCTCGGTCATGTCTACATTGTTCTCGAACCATAGGGTCCGCACGCTTAAGGTTTCGGCGACAGCTTTCATTATGAGTTTATGTATTTTGATGTACCGAAGGTTGTTCGAGTCCCGGATGTGATCACGGACATGACGAGGAGTCTCGAAATGGTCGAGACATAAAGAGTGATATATTGACGGATATATTTGGACACCGGAAAGGTTCCGTGAGATTGGGAATATACCGAGTTCCGGAGGTTACCGAACCCCGGTAAGTATATGGGCCTTATTGGGCCTTAGTGGAAGGGAGGGAGAAGGAGCAAGGGAAGGGCGCCCCCAAGCCCAATCCGACTGGGAGGGGCCGCCCCCTTCCTTCTCTCCTCCCCTCTTCCTTCCTTCTCCTACTCCTAATAGGAAAGGGGCCAAACCTACTTGGAGTAGGTTTGCCCCCCTATGGCGCCGCCTCCCTAGGCCGGCCTCCTCCTCCCTCCCTCCTTTATATACGGGCGGGGGCACCCTAGATACACAAGTTGATCATTGAGATCGCTCTTAGCTGCAGCGGTGCCCCTCCACGATATTACACCTCGGTCATATTGTAGCGGTGCTTAGGCGGCCTCGCGACAGAGAACATCAAGATCGCCACCACGCCGTCAGGCCGACGGAACTCCTCCCCGCCTCGCTGGATCGGAGATCGGGTGCGCCATCGAGCTGTACGTGTCAAGAACTTGGAGGTGCCGAGTAACGGTGCTTGGATCGGTTGGACCGAGGACGACAACTACTTCCTCTACGCTGTGTCAACGCTTCCGCTTCGGGTTCACGAGGGCACGAGACAACACTCTCCCTCTCGCTGCTATGCATCACCATGATCTTGTGTGCGAGGAATTTTTTGAAATTACTACGCTCCCCAACAAAGGCATCGGAGCCTAGGTTTTATGGTTTGATGTTATATGCACGAGTAGAACACAAGTGAGTTGTGGGCGATATAAGTCATACCGCTTACCAAAGATGTCATACTTTGGTTCAACGGTATTGTTGGATGAAGCGCCCGACCGGCATTACGCCAGACGCTTACGCGAGACTGGTTTTACCGCCGCTTTGCACACAGTGACTAGCGGTGTCGGCTCCAACTTTAGTTGAACTGAAAAGTGCTACGCCCGTCCTTGCGAAGGTTAAAACAGCATCAACTTGACAACTATCGCTGTGGTTTTGATGCGAGGTGAGATTGGTTCTTGCTTAAGCCCGTAGCAGCCACGTAAAACTTGCAACAACAAAGTAGAGGACGCCTAACTTGTTTTTGCAGGGCATGTTGTGATGTGATATGGCTAAGACATGATGCTATATTTTATTGTATGAGATGATCATGTTTTGTAACCGGTTATCGGCAATCGGCAGGAGCCATATGGTTGTCGCTTATTGTATGAAATGCAACGCTCTGTAATTGCTTTACTTTATCACTAAGCGGTAGCGATAGTCGAGAAGCAATAGATGGCGAAACGACAACGATGCTACGATGGAGATCAAGGTGTCGCTACCGGTGACGATGGTGATCATGATGGTGCTTCGAGATGGAGATCACAAGAACAAGATGATGATGGCCATATCATATCACTTATATTGATTGCATGTGATGTTTATCCTTTATGCATCTTATCTTGCTTTGATTGACGGTATCATTTTAAGATGATCTCTCACTAAAATTATCAAGAAGTGTTCTCCCGAGTATGCACCATTGCCAAAGTTCGTCGTGCCCTGCACACCACGTGATGATCGGGTGTGATAAGCTCTACGTCCATCTACAACGGTGCAAGCCAGTTTTGCACACGCAGAATACTCAGTTAAACTTGACGAGCCTAGCATATACAGATATGGCCTCGAACACGGAGACCGAAAGGTCGAGCGTGAATCATATAGTAGATATGATCAACATAAGATGTTCACCATTGAAAACTACTCCATCTCATGTGATGATCGGTTATGGTTTAGTTGATTTGGATCACGTGATCACTTAGATGACTAGAGAGATGTCTGTCTAAGTGGGAGTTCTTAAGTAATATGATTAATTGAACTTAAATTTATCATGAACTTAGTACCTGATAGTATCTTGCTTGTCTATGTTGATTGTAGATAGATGGCCCGTGCTGTTGTTCCGCTGAATTTTAATGCGCTCCTTGAGAAAGCTAAGTTGAAAGATGATGGTAGCAACTACACGGACTGGGTCCGTGAATTTGAGGATTATCGTCATTGCTGCACGAAAAATTACGCCCCGAAGCACCGCTGGGTGCCGTGCCCGCTGCTGATGCAACCGACGCCGTTAAGAACGTCTCGCGAGCAAAGCTAATGACTACTCGATAGTTCAATGTGCCATGCTTTATGGCTTAGAACCGGACTTCAACGACGCTTTGAACGCATAGAGCATATGAGATGTTCCAGAGTTGAAGTTAATATTCCGTAAGAATGCCCGGATTGAGAGATATGAAGTCTCCAATAAGTTCTATAGCTGCAAGATGGAGGACAATAATTTCGCCAAGGAGCACATACTCAAGATGTCCGGGTATTGTAATCACTTAATTCAACCGGGAGTTACTCTTCCGGATGATAGCGCCATTGATGAATTCTCCAATCACTTCCACCAAGCTACAAGAGCTTTGTGATGAACTATAATATGCAAGGGATGGATAAGACGATTCCCGAGCTCTTCGCAATGCTAAAGGCTGCGGAGGTAGAAATCAAGAAGGAGCATCAAGTGTTGATGGTTAACAAGACCACTTGTTTCAAGAAAAAGGGCAAAGGGAAGAAGAAGGGGAACTTCAAGAAGAACAACAAACAAGTTGCTGCTCAAGAGAAGAAACCCAAGTCTGGACCTAAGCATGAAACTGAGTGCTTCTACTGCAAGCAGACTGGTCACTGGAAGTGAAACTGCCCCAAGTATTTGCCGGATAAGAAGGATGGCAAGGTGAACAAAGGTATATGTGATATACATGTTATTGATGTGTACCTTACTAGAGCTCGCAGTAGCACCTGGGTATTTGATACATGTTCTGCTGCTAATATTTGCAACTCAAACAGGACTACGGATTGCTTAACACCGCAAAGAACGAGGTGACGGCGCGCTGGGAAACGGTTCCAAAGTCGATGTGATCGCGGTCGGCACGCTACCTCTACATCTACCTTCGGATTAGTATTAGACCTAAATAATTGTTATTTGGTGCCAGCGTTGAGCATGAACATTATATCTGGATCTTGTTTGATGAGACGGTTATTCATTTAAATCGAGAATAATGGTTGTTCTATTTATATGAGTAATATCTTTTATGGTCATGCACCCTTGAAGAGTGGTCTATTTTGATGAATCTCGATAGTAGTGATACACATATTCATAGTGTTGAAGCCAAAAGATGTAGAGTTGATAACGATAGTGCAACTTATTTGTGGCACCGCCGCTTAGGTCATATTGGTGTAAAGCGCATGAAGAAACTCCATACTAATGGACTCTTGGAACCTCTTGATTATGAATCACTTGGTACTTATGTAACCGTGCCTCATGGGCAAGATGACCAAAACGCCGCTTCTCCGGTACTATGGAGAGAGCAACAGATTTGTTGGAAATCATACATACGTATGTATGCGGTCCGATGAATGTTGAGGCTCGTATGATATCGTTATTTTCTCACCTTCACAGATGATTTAAGCGATATGGGTATATCTACTTAATGAAGCATAAGTCTGAAACATTTGAAAAGTTCAAAGAATTTCAGAGTGAAGTTGAAAATCATCGTAACAAGAAAATAAAGTTTCTACGATCTGATCGTGGAGGAGAATATTTGAGTTACGAGTTTGGTCTACACTTAAAACAATGTGGAATAGTTTCAACTCACGCCACCCGAACACCACAGCGTAATGGTGTGTCCGAACGTCGAATCGTATTTTACTTGATATAGTACGATCTATGATGTCTCTTACAGATTTACCGCTATCGCTTTGGGGTTATGCTTTAGAGATGGCCACATTCACGTTAAATAGGGCACCATCGAACTGCTGAGACGACACCTTATGAACTATGGTTTGGCAAGAAACCAAAGTTGTCGCTTAAAGTTTGGGGATGCGATGCTTATGTGAAAAAACTTCAACCTGATAAGCTCGAACCTAAATCGAGAAATGTGTCTTCATAGGATACCCAAAGGAGACAGTTGGGTACACCTTCTATCACAGATCCAAGGCAAGACATTCGTTGTTAAGAATGGATCCTTTCTAGAGAAGGAGTTTCTCTCGAAAGAAGTGAGTGGGAGGAAAGTAGAACTTGATGAGGTAATTGTACCTACTCCCTTGTTGGAAAATAATACATCACAGGAATCGGTTTCTGTGACGTCAAAACCAACTAGTGAGGAAGTTGATGATGATGATCATAGAACTTCAGATCAAGTTAGTACAGAACCTCGTAGGTCGAACAGAGTAAGATCCGCACCAGAGTGGTACGGTAATCCTATTCTCGAAGTCATGCTACTAGATCATGATGAACCTACGAACTATGAAGAAGCAATGGTGAGCCCAGATTCCGCAAAATGGCTTGAAGCCATGAAATCTGAGATGGGATCCATGTATGAGAACAAAGTATGGACTTTGGTTGACTTGCCCGATGATCGGCAAGCAATTGAGAATAAATGGATCTTCAAGAAGAAGACTGACGCTGACGGTAATGTTACTGTTTACAAAGCTCGACTTGTTGCAAAAGGTTTTCGACAAGTTCAAGGGGTTGACTACGATGAGACCTTCTCACCAGAAGCGATGCTTAAGTCTGTCCGGATCATGTTAGCAATTGCCGCATTTTATGATTATGAAATTTGGCAAATGGATGTAAAACTGCATTCCTGAATGGATTTCGGAAGAAGAGTTGTATATGATGCAACCGAAGGTTTTATCGATCCAAAGGAGCTACCAAAGTGTGCAAGCTCCAACGATCCATTTATGGACTGGTGCAAGCCTCTCGGAGTTGGAATAAACGCTTTGATAGTGTGATCAAAGATTTGGGTTTATACAGCACTTTTGGAGAAGCCTGTATTTACAAGAAAGTGAGTGGAGCTCAGAGCATTTCTAATATTATATGTGGATGACATATTATTGATTGGAAATGATATAGAATTTCTGGATAGCATAAAGTGATACTTGAATAAAAGTTTTTCAATGAAAGACCTCGTGAAGCTGCTTACATATTGGGCATTAAGATCTATAGAGATAGATCAAAACGCTTAATTGACTTTCACAAAGCACATACCTTGACAAAGTTTTGAAGAAGTTCAAAACGGATCAAGCAAAGAAAGGGTTCTTGCCTCAGATTGCAAGGTGTGAAGTTGAGTAAGACTCAAAGCCCGACCACCGCAGAAGATAGAGAGAAATGAAAATGTTCCTATGCTTCAGCCATAGGCTCTATCATGTATGCAATGCTGTGTACCGCACCTGATGTGTGCCTTGCTATAAGTCTAGTAGGAGGTACCAAAGTAATCCAGAGTGGATCATCGACAGCGGTCAAGAACATCCTGAAATACCGAAAAGGACTAAGGATATGTTTCTCGATATGGAGGTGACAAAGAGCTCATCGTAAATGGTTACGTTGATGCAAGCTTTGACACTGATCCGACGATTCTAAATCGCAAACCGGATACGTGTTTACATTAAACGGTGGCGCCGTCTTGGTGCAGTTCAAAGCAAAGCGTCGTGGCGGGATCTACGGTGAAGCGGAATACATAGCTGCTTCGAAGCAGCCAATGAAGGAGTCTGGATGAAGGAGTTCATATCCAATCTAGGTATCATACCTAGTGCATCGGGTCCAATGAAAATCTTTTGTGACAATACTGGAGCGATTGCCTTAGCGAAGGAATCCAGATTTCACAAGAAAACCAAGCACATCAAGAGACGCTTCAATTCCATCCGGGATCTAGTCCGTGGGAGACATAGAGATTTGTAAGATACATACAGATCTGAATGTTGCGCACCCGCTGACTAAGCCTCTTCCACGAGAAAAACATGATCAACACCAAGACTCCATGGGTGTTAGAATCATTACTGTAATTTAGATTATTGACTCTAGTGCAAGTGGGAGA
>JAHHZJ010000141.1:0-34596 GCA_021437245.1 Aegilops speltoides | reverse complement strand
ATGGGACCTTTTCCTGCCTCTAATGGTTACGCTCATATTCTAGTTGTTGTTGATTAAGTTACTAAGTGGGTAGAAGCTATTCCAACTAGTAGTGCTGATCATAACAATTCAATTAAAATGCTTAAGGAAGTTATTTTTCCGAGGTTTGGAGTCCCTAGATACTTAATGACTGATGGTGGTTCACACTTTATTCATGGTGCTTTCCGTAAGATGCTTGCTAAATACAATGTTAATCATAGAATTGCATCTCCTTATCACCCGCAGTCTAGTGGTCAGGTAGAATTGAGCAATAGAGAGCTCGAATTAATTTTGCAAAAGACTGTCAATAGGTCTAGAAAGAATTGGTCCAAAAAAATGAATGATGCATTATGGGCCTATAGAACTACGTACAAAAATCCTATGGGTATGTCTCCGTATAAAATGTTTTATGGAAAAGCATGTCATTTACCTCTAGAACTAGAACATAAGGCATATTGGGCTATCAAAGAGCTCAATTATGACTTCAAACTTGTCGGTGAGAAGACGTTGTTTGATATTAGCTCACTTGATGAATGGAGAAACCAAGCTTATGAAAATGCCAAGCTGTTTAAAGAAAAAGTTAAAAGGTGGCATGATAAAAGGATACAAAAGCGTGAGTTTAATGTAGGTGACTATGTATTGCTATACAACTCTCGCTTAAGATTTTTTGCAGGAAAGCTTCTTCCAAATGGGAAGGTCTTTACGTTATCGAGGAGGTCTATCGCTCCGTGCCATAAAAATCAACAACTTCGCAGCACAAACCAAGGTGGTAAACGGTCAAAGAATCAAACATTATATCTCGTAATCCCATAAATGTTGAAACCAATATTATTGAAACCAGAACCCCAGAGGAATACATAAGGACACTTTCCGTAACGCCTCCAGACTCAAAAGGAATATGTATGTGAAACGGTAAGTAAACCGACCCCAAAACAATTTTTAAAGCAATATTTCTCCGTTTTGGAATATTTAGAAAAATAGAAAATAAGTAGCAGTCCGGGAGGACACGAGGCCTCCATGAGGGTGGAGGGCGCGCCTACCCCCGGGCGCGCCTCACCTCGTGAGCACCTCGTGTGCCCTCCGGACTGCTTTTCTTGCACGACACGATTTTGGTCGGTGAAAATTCATTATATATTCTCCGAAGGTTTTGACGACCGTATCACGCAAATATCCTCTGTTTTCATTTCAAACTATTTCAGTTGCAGATTTGAGGATTCCGGAGACTCGATCATCCTTGTATGAGGGTGAGCCTATGCCATGGAAGGTGGACGACAAGCTTCCATCATCAACAACACCTCCACCGCCAACAACAAAGGAGATATAATCACATGGGTATGGGCACTCCCCTTGGCAACTGCCAAGCTTGGGGAGGTTCCCTGCATCGTATCACCATCACAACTCCTATCTTTACTGCTTTTCTTAGTTCGATCCTATTAGTAGTATCTTGATTTAGTAGAATAAAGTCATGGCACGATCTAGTTTTGAGTTTTGCTTTATGATCCCTCTATGCAATTGAGTCCGTGAGCTATATATAATAAAGATTAGTGTTGAGTCAAGGGCTTGATTACTTTGCCATGATCTTGGGTGAATAAAGAAAAGAATAAAAAGAAACAAAGAGTTCATATTGATCTTATTGAGAGTAATGACTTCACATAAAAAGAGTATGATGATTAAAAGTTGTTGGGAGTTGGGAAATATAGCTTTGGTCATCGTTGCAACTAATAGGAAGTAATAAGGAGAGAGAGGTTTCACATATAGATATATTGTCATTGACATCTTTTATGATTGGGAGCACCCATTAAAATATGACATGCTAAAGAGTTGATGTTGGACAAGGAAGACAACATAATGAGTTATGTTTTCTTACATCTGAGATAAAGTATGTTGTCATGGTTCCTCTAACGTGTGGAGCTTGCCTTTTCCCCTCATGCTAGCCAAATTCTCAGCACAAAGTAGAGATACTTCTTGTGCTTCCAAATACCCTTAAACCAGTTTAGCCATGAGAGTCCACCATATCTACCTATGGATTGAGTAAGATCCTTCAAGTAAGTTGTGATCGGTGCAAGCAATAAAAATTTTATCTTTAAATAGGCATGACTTATTAGTGCAGAGAAATAAGCTTTGTACGAACTTGTTGTGGACGCAATAAAAGCGACGGACTGCATAATAAAGGTTCACATACAAGGGGCAATATAAAGTGACGTTCTTTTGCATTAAGATTTTGTGCATCCAACCATAAAAGCGCATGGCAACCTCTGCTTCCCTCTGCGAAGGGCCTATCTTTTATTATTATCCTCTACTTTATGCAAGAGTCACGGTGATCTTCACCTTTCCTTTTTCATTTTATCCTTTGGCAAGCTCATCATGTTGGAAAGAACATGATATATATATATATATCTAATTGGATGTGGGGAGCATGAATTATTATTGTTGACATTACCCTTGAGGTAAAAGGTCAGGGGCAAAAATACAAGCCCCTATCTTTCTCTATGCCCGGTTAAAACTCCGTAACCACAAGTATTGCGTGAGTGTTAGCAATTATGAAGGACTAAGTGATAGTTGAGTATGTGGACTTGCTTTTAAGCTCTGACATAGACTCTTTCCGATGTTATGATAAATTGCAATTGCTTCAATGACTAAGGGTATAATTTGTTGGTGCTCAATAAGGTTTATGATTCATACTTTGGCTTTGTGAAAAGATCATCACTTGAACATAAGTAATCATATGACAAATCTATATATGTTGTGTTATGAAAATAATCATGATGCCTTCATGTCCAGATTTTATTTTTATCGACGCCTACTTCTAAACATGAGGACATATTTATTGTTATCTGCTTTCTTGAGGACAAGCGAGGTCTAAGCTTGGGGAGTTGATACGCCCATTTTGCATCATGCTTTTATATCTATATTTATCGCATTATGGGCTGTTATTTCAAGATATGTCACAATACTTATGGCTATTCTCTTATTTTACAAGGTTTACCATGAAGAGGGGAATGCCGGCAATGGAATTCGGCCGAAAAGGAGCAAATATTGAGACCTATTCTCACAGAACTCCAAAAGTCCCAAACTCCACGGAATATCTTAAAATAAATAAAGAAAATCGTCGCCAAAGATGAAGGATGGGGACCCACACCGCTCACGAGGGTGGGGCGCCCCCCCCCGGGCGCGCCCCTACCTCGTGGCCCCCGGTGGCTCTCCGACGCCCATCTTCTCCTATATGAAGTCTTTCGATGAGAAAAATAAGAAGCAACCTTCGACGAGACTCCGCCACGAGGCGGAACCTTGGCGGAACCAACCTAGGGCTCGCAGAGCTGTTCTGCGGGGACACTTCCTCCGTGAGGGGGAAATCATCGTCATCATCATCACCAACGCTCCTCTCATCGGGAGAGGGCAATCTCCATCAACATCTTCACCCGCACCATCTCATCTCCAAACCCTAGTTCATCTCTTGTATCCAATTCTTGTCTCCAAGTCCGGGATTGGTGCTAGTAGGTTGCTAGTAGTGTTGATTACTCCTTGTAGTTGATGCTAGTTGGTTTATTTGGTGGAAAATCATATGTTCAGATCCTTTTATGCATATTATTACCCCTCTAATTATGAACATGAATATGCTTTGTGAGTAGTTATGTTTGTTCCTGAGGACAAGGGTGAAGTCTTGCTATTAGTAGTCATGTGAATTTGGTATTCGTTTGATATTTTGATAAGATGTATGTTGTCTAACCTCTAGTGGTGTTATGTGAACGTCGACTACATAACACTTCACCATTATTTGGGCCTAGAGGAAGGCATTGGGAAGTAATAAGTAGATGATGGGTTGCTAGATTGACAGAAGCTTAAACCCTAGTTTATGCGTTGCTTCGTAAGGGGCTGATTTGGATCCACATGTTTCATGCTATGGTTAGGTTCACCTTAATACTTTTGTTGTAGTTGCGGATGCTTGCAATAGAGGTTAATCCTAAGTGGGATGCTTGTCCAAGTAAGGGCAGTACCCAAGCACCGGTCCACCCACATATCAAATTATCAAAGTACCGAACGCGAATCATATGAGCGTGATGAAAACTAGCTTGACGATATTCCCATGTGTCCTCGGGAGCGCTTTTTCTATTATAAGAGTTGTCCAGGCTTGTCCTTTGCTACAAAAAGGATTGGGCCACCTTGCAGCACTTTATTTACTTTTGTTACTTGTTGCTCGTTACAATATATCTTATCACAAAACTATCTCGTCACCACTTATTTCAAGACTTGCAGAGAATACCTTGCTGAAAACCGCTAATCATTTCCTTCGCTCCTCATTGGGTTCGACACTCTTACTTATCGAAGGACTACAATAGATCCCCTATACTTGTGGGTCATCAGCCAGCTCCCGAGCCAATTCTCGAGCCTATTCCTAAACCAACCCTCAAGAAGAGAGGTGTTCTGCTTCTCACCCAAGATATGCAAGAAGCAAAGAAATCTATGAAAGAAAAAGGTATTAAAACTGAAGATGTTAAGAATTTACTTCCTATTGAAGAAATACACGGTCTTAATTTACCATCATTGAAGAAGTATATGATCTCAATTCCTTATTCATCAAGAACCTCCTCGACGATATCCCGACGCAGTAGTAAAGGTAAATTCTCTATAGATATGATAAAGCTGAAGTTCCTCCTACTAAAATTGCTAGTCGCTGCTTGGATGAGTTTGATGACTTTATGTTTAAGCAAGATGACTTTAATGCTTATTTTGGTAGACAATTAAAACAGAATACCTTTATGACTAAACGCTTGGGTGATTATATGGCTGATATTAGAGGTGAACATAAACTTGTTAGCAAACATGCTTCTATGGTTACCACTCAAGTAGAACAAGTACTTAAAGCTCAGAAAGAAGTGCTTGATGAAATGAATAGTAAGAAAAATGATTATGCTGTTAGAGTGGCTGCTAGAACTGGTAGAATGACTCAGGAAGCTTTGTATCCTGAAGGCCACCCTAAGAGAATCGAGCAAGATTCTAAGAGTACCTAGTTCTTCTAAAAGGAAGAAAAAGAAAAACGATAGGACTTTGCAAACTTCTAGTGAACCTATTGCTGAACCACCTGAGAATCCAAATGATACCTCTATTTCTGATGCTGAAACACAATCATGTGATGAACATGAACCTAGTGATAATGTTAATGATAATGTTCATGTTGATGCTCAACCTAGTAATGATAATGAAGTAGAAGTTGAACCTGCTGTTGATCTTGATAACCCACAATCAAAGAATCAATGTTATGATAAAAGAGACTTCGTTGCTAGGAAACATGGTAAAGAAAGGGAACCATGGGTTCGTAAACCCATGCCTTTTCCAACTAAACCATCCAAGAAAATGGATGATGAGGATTTTGAGCGCTTTGTGAAATGATTAGACCCATCTTTTGTGTATGCGATTAACTCGATGTGCTCAAAACAAATCCTTATGCTAAGTATATGAAGGATATCATTACTAATAAAAGAAAGATACCGAAGCTGAAATTTCCACCATGCTTGCTAATTATACTTTTAAGGGTGGAATACCAAAGAAACTTGGAGATCCAGAGTACCTACTATACCATGCGCCATTAAGAGAAATTATGTTAAAACTGCTTATGTGATCTCGAGCCGTGTCGTTGTTATGCCTCTCTTTATATCATAGACTTGACTTGAATAAGTTGACACCTACTGAAATATCTTTGCAAATGGCTGATAAATCAACTGCTATACCTGTCGGTATTTGTGAGGATGTGCCTGTTGTGGTTGCAAACGTTACTATTTTAACGGACTTTGTTATTCTTGATATTCCCGAGGATGATAGTATGTCTATTATTCTTGGAAGACCTTTCCTTAATACTGCAGGAGCTGTTATTGATTGTAACAAAGGCAATGTCACTTTTCATGTTAATGGTAATGAGCATATAGTACACTTTCCGAGGAAACAACCTCAAGTTTATAATATCAACTCTATTGGAAAAATTCCATCGATTATATTTGAGGTTTTGAATTTCCTCTCCCTCTGTCAAGAAAAAGTATGATATTCTTATTGTTAGATTTTCATATCGCCGCTATGTATAACTTAGTGTTATTCAAATTTCTCCTGTTCCGTGTTATTCGAATGAGTTTGTTAACAAGACTTGATCAACCTTGTTAGTGGGTTCATTTTGATTATCACGAGATGGATGAAACTAGAAGCACAACCTTCTGTACCCTCTTTGTATTTCCTGTTATTTAGTAGAAATAAAGTAAAATAGTATTTTTCTGTCGGTTTCCTGACTTATCCGTGCAATACAAAAATATACTGAAAATAAAAGTCCTCAGAATGCCATGCCAATTTAATATAATTTTTTCAGGAATATTTGAGGATTTACTGTGCAAAAATTACCGCGGGGGGAGCTGCCACCTGGCCACGAGGGTGGAGGGCATGCCTACCCCCCTGGGCGCGCCCCCTGCCTTGTGGGCCCACGGTGGCCCTCCTCCACTTATTCCTGCACCCATCTTCTTCCTCTGTCTCACACAAACACGAAAAACCAACTCAAGCACGAGTTCCAGCCCCTGTTTTTGTGATTTTCGATCTCCTTGCTCAAAGCACCTCTCGCAAAACTGCTTGGGGAGATTGTTCCTTGGTATGTGACTCCTCCATTGGTCCAATTAGTTTTTGTTCTAGTGCTTTATTCTTTGCAAATTTGTGCTGCATAGGTGACCATGTTCTTGAGCTTGCATGTTAAATTTATATGGTTCCAAGTAGTTCTAATGCTTGATATAGGCTCTAGGCACTTGTGGGAGTTGTTGCTATCAATTTTATTGAAGTTGGTTCACTTTTATTTGAAGTTACTAAAAATTTCAGAAATTTTTCAGAGGAAACAATATGTTTAGGAAGATGTTCGAAGGTGGTTCTTCAAGGAAGCAAGGTCCCAGGCTTGCAATGCGTGATGCTGATGAGGAACCACCAAGAGACGCTCCTGTGAGGCCCTGTGAATGGCCTTCAGAAAATTTTATGAATCAAGAAGAATTTAGTGCATATTTGCGTAACGCCGCTCTTGAGGACTTTGAAGCTGACAAATGCCCCCAGTATCATGACCTCACAAGTTCATTTGTGAGGAGGTTTGAGTTTTCATCTTCACGTAATTCTCCTTCAGTCATGTTTGACCTTTATGACAAATCTTATACCATGGACTTAGAGGATTTCACTTCTGCTTGCAAACTTCCATCTTGGGGTAGTGTCAGGTGATACGTCTCCGTCGTATCTATAATTTTTGATTGTTCCATGCCAATATTATTCAACTTTTATATACTTTTGACAACTTTTTATATTATTTTTGGGACTAACATATTGATCCAGTGCCCAATGCCAGTTCCTGTCTGTTGCATGTTTTTTGTTTCGCAGAAACCCAATATCAAACGGAGTCCAAACGGGATAAAAACGGACGGCGATTTTTTTTGGAATATTTATGATTTTCTGGAAGAAAAATCAACGCGAAAAGGTATCCAGGGTGGTCACAAGGTAGGGGGGCGCGCCCTACCCCCACAGGCGCGGCCCTGACCCTGGTGGTCCACCCGTTAGGCGGTTGACGCTCTCCTTCTGGCGCAAGAAATTTAATTTTGCAAGGAAGATCTGAGCGAAAGATTCACCCCAATCGGAGTTACGAATCTCCGGATATAAAAGAAACGGTGAAGGGGTAGAATCTGCCAACGTAGAAACAGAGAGAGACAGAGAGATAGATCCAATCTCGGAGGGGCTCTCGCCCCTCCCAAGCCATGGGAGCCAAGGAACAGAGGGGATTCCCTTCTCCCATCTAGGGAGGAGGTCAAGGAAGAAGAAGAAGAAGGGGGGCCCTCTCCCCCTTGCTTCCGGCGGCGCCGGAACGCTGCCGGGGCCATCATCATCACCGCGATCTTCACCAACAACTTCACCGCCTTCATCACCAACTCTTCCTCCCTCTATGCAGCGGTCTAACCTCTTTCCTACCCACTGTAATCTCTACTTAAACATGGTGCTCAACGCTATATATTATTTCCCAATGATGTATAGCTATCCTATGATGTTTGAGTAGATCTGTTTTGTCCTAATGGCTATTTGATGATCGTGATTGGTTTGAGTTGTATGTTTTATTATTGGTGCTGTCCTATGGTGCCCTCCGTGTCGCGCAAGCGTGAGGGATTCCCGATGTAGGGTGTTGCAATACGTTCATGATTCGCTTATAGTAGGTTGGTGAGTGACTGAAACACAAACCCGAGTAAGAGGGATTGTTGCGTACGGGATAAAGGGGACTTGATGCTTTAATGCTATGGTTGGGTTTTACCTTAATGAATCCTTAGTAGTTGCGGATGCTTGCTAGAGTTCGAATCATAAGTGCATATGATCCAAGTAGAGAAAGTATGTTAGCTTATGCCTCTCCCTCAAATAAAATTGCAATAATGATTACCGGTCTAGTTATCGATTGCCTAGGACAAATAACTTTCTCGTGACAACAAGCTCTTTACTTTTACTAATTTAGTTGTGTCTTTATCTAAACAGCCCCGCTTACATTTACGTGTTCTTTACTTTCTTGCAAGCCTATCTGTCGGTGTCAAACCGGCGGATCTCGGTAGGGGGTCCCAACTGTGCATCTAGGCGGATGGTAACAGGAGACGAGGGACACAATGTTTTACCCAGGTTCGGGCCCTCTTGATATAGGTAAAACCCTACATCCTGCTTGATTAATATTGATGATGTGTATTACAAGAGTGGATCTACCACGAGATCAAGGAGGCTAAACCCTAGAAGCTAGCCTATGGTATGATTGTTGTAATGGTTGTTGTGTCCTACGGACTAAAACCCTCCGGTTTATATAGACACCGGGGACGGCTAGGGTTACACAGAGTCGGTTACAATGGTAGGAGATCTACATATCCGTATTGTCAAGCTTGCCTTCCACGCCAAGGAAAGTCCCATCCGGACACGGGACGAAGTCTTCAATCTTTTATCTTCATAGTCTTGGAGGCCGGCTGACGATGATAGTCCGGCTGTCCGGACACCCCCTAGTCCAGGACTCCCTCAGTAGCCCCTGAACTAGGCTTCAATGATGATGAGTCCGGCGCGCATATTGTTCGGCATTGCAAGGCGGGTTCCTCCTCCGAATAATTCATAGAAGATTGTGAACACCAGATAGTGTCCGCTCGCAAAATAATTTCCACATTCCACCGTAGAGAGAATAATATGTACACAAATTCGACCTGCCGACGATTTTGTGGCATGACGTCACACCACTACCAAGCCTTTACTTGAATCGCTTTTTAATGTACCACCAACGCGCTTAGCGAAGCGGTTTTTGGCACGCCTTGTCGGCAGAGATCGTGTTCCCTTATTCCGGATTCTCATCAATACGGACGTAGAAACCTAACCGCGCCATTGATGGTGGCGCTTGGGAGATAAGAGAGTTTTACCAGGCCGGTGGGGACGTATAGTCTTCGTCCGCCCATATATAAGGGGATAAGGATCCACCCTTTTTACCTACGCCTTCTTCCTCCTTTGCTTATCCATCTCCGCACACTCTCGAGCTCCAGCGCCCAAGTCCACGCATCTCGCCTCAACCTTCTCCGACCATGTCCGGAGCGGAGGCAATGGCTGGCCTCCTCCGTGACGGAGGGCACATCGCAAAACCGCGCAGCGCGGATACCTTCCGCGACATCACAGATCGGCTGCCCGACAAGGCAGCTCATCCCCACCCCAGGCCCCATGAGAGGGTCGATTCCTTGCCCACTTCCTCCGCTGGACTGGGCTTCCCATTGCATCCATTTGTCCGGGGCTCATGTACTATTACGGCATGGATTTCCACGATCCGACGCCAAACTTCATCCTCAACATCTCGGCGTTATCGTCGGTATGCGAGGCGCTCTTCCGCATCCAGCCCCACTTCGCCAGGCTCAAGACCTTCAATGTCAAGCGAAGGTAGTGAAGGGCACTCTGCCGGAGTGCGGAGGCGCCATGTTGGGCAAGATGCCCAACGCCCTCTGGTTCAAGGGGCCTTTGTGGAGTCCGTCAAGGGGTGGCAATCGGGTGGTTCTACATCACCGAGCCGCTGACCCTACGTGGGTGGCGGCCCCCGAGTTCAGATCTGGTATCCCCATGCAGCTCACCTCCTGGAAAGAGAAGGGCTTGCTATGGGGTAGTTCAGAGGAGGTGACGGACTCCAAGCCTCAGATCCGTAAGCCGGTGAACTAGAAGCTCAGCTTGTTAATGTGGTCCAAGTCATGCTCGTCCGCCGGATTCTCCCATGCCAAGAACGGGCATTCGACCTGTGGGAGTTCGATCCGGCACAGCACCAGGCATTGAGCGGGCTCTTCGACACGACGTACGAAGGTGCCTGGAGGGTGCTGTTCAAGGGCGCCGAAGCTCCCGCATCCGCTGCTGAAGATCGCGGATTTCACTCGCAGCGACCAGCTGACGAGGTAAGTGATTCTACCCCTTTACGGGACACTTGTTTTTGATAGTTTGACCCTATGCAGGTTTCAATCTTTCTTTTCCTTTGACAGGATTGGATGAAGAAGGCCAGGCAGATCATCTGCCCGCTCCCATGCCAGAAAACCCAGTAGATGCCCGCCTAGCGGGGCTGCTGGTCCCGGCACCGCACGTGGTGCCGGAGAAGAAGGCCAAGAAGGTGGCCACGGGCACTTGAAAGAGTTCCCGTTTTCAGGTGTCCGACGACTCCGAGGCGGACTCCTCCGCCGAAGGTGAGGAGGAGGAAGAAGACTCTCTCCCAGAGGAAGGAGAGAGGAAAAGGAAGGCTTCCCCAACAGGGGAGGCCGAAGGGTCCAAGAGGGGAAGGACTATTCCCCCGGACAGCTCCGCCAACGCCAGCGTTGGCGACGAAGAGTGGCCCTCAAGGGCCAGGCCTCCGGCAAGATCATAAGTATCCGGATTCTTGAACGATTTGTGATTTATTTTGTGTCACATAGTGTCCTTCTAATGCCGCATACTGCCTGCAGTCCGGCCGATGATGATCTCCCCGCTTCGTCGAGCGGGTCGTTGGCTCCGTCGGATGTAGATTCCATCCCGACCGCTTCTACCCTCGCCGCCGAGGACGCCGAGGTGGGATCCCGGGAAGGGACCCATCAGGATGAGGCTCCAGAGGCGCCGCAAGGCAGCCTCCTGGACTTTGCGCCGGACTCCACACCGGAACCTGCAGTGGTTCCGGAGTCCGGCAGGCGGCCCCTTCGCAAGAAGGGCAAGACCGTGACACCGGCGGCCTCCGTCCAACCGGAGGCGCCGGACAACTTGTTGGAGGCGCTCAAAGGCGCTTCCATCGAGGAAAAACACCGCACTATCATGAGTGCGGTGATTCAGAAGGTTCAGCTCGCCAAGAGCGGGCTGACTGAATCCTGCAGTAGTCTTCTAACAGGCTTTGAGGTAAGAAGTTAAAAATATGTAAGGTAATACCGCATAGATAGTAGCCCCTGATGCTCGGTTCGGTGTTCGGAAAGATAAGCCGGACTGAGGATCTAAAAAAGATATACGCAGGGTTGCTAAAAAATTATGTCAATATGGGTTTGCAGGCTTCATTTGCCCTCTCGCCAAGACCGATCATGGAGGTCGGTGCTTTGAAGCAGGACCTAGAGCGGTCCGAGCAAGAGCTCGGCCGTGCCAAGAGGCAGCTCGAGGACAAAGAAGGTGAGTAACACCTCTTTGAATAGTTACCTTACATAAAAGGATTTAGGTTGCAAAAAAAATAACAAGGATAACGTGGGTACTGCAGGGGCCACGAATGAGGTGGCAACCTGAAGGAGGCCGTGTCCGCGGCCGAACGCAATGCGGCCGCGGAACGGGCAGAGCGAGAGAAGCAAGAGGCGCGGGTGGCGGAGGTGCGGCAAGAGCTCCAAGCTCTCATGAAAAAGCATGAGAGTTTGGAGCGTGACTCAAAGACTCGAGAGTCCGAGCTTGCCCTGGCTCTCGAAAGTGCCAAAGCCGCCAAGGACGAGGCCCATAAGGCCCTTCAGGAGGTTGAGGATGTGAAGAAAATAGCGGCGGGTAAGGCATTTTTCATGCAAAGCAAGCATGTTAATGTAAACTACCTGACACTTACCCGAATTCGAGCTCTCTGTATGCTTTGTAGATCTGCCTCGCAGTGTATCCGATGCCGCCGATTCTACCGTGGCGAGGAGGAGAGCTCAACGGAGAAGGTCTTCGTCTCAAGACGCCGAGGCCGCCATCCGGTGCCGAGAGCGACCAGTCAAGCAGCTGGTCGAGCTCCACAAGGTAGCCGAGCAGGCCATGAAGGGCCTCATAGTCCGGCCAGGCTCGAGAGGCCATGCCCGGGAGCTACTTCGCCCTCGGCGGCGGCTGGTGGATGCGTGCCCTCGGGTGGAGGTCATCAAGCGCCCCGCCAGATTGAAGGTGCTCGCTGGCCCTTGCCCGCAAAGGTGCACTGGGCAAGCTGGATGCGGAGAGGCTTATCATCGACGCGCCGCCAGCAGGCAAGGAGTATTGTACGCCCGAGATGTACTATAAGACTGTCCTGAAGGGTGCCCGCAAGATTGCGGATGAGTGCCCCAGAGATGTAATTATTGAGTAAACTCGCTATGTGTTATCCTGTGCGCTGAAAACTTTGTTCATATGTGCTAAGCAACACTTGTTTGATTTAAAATATTACCTTCTGTGCGGCCATTTATAAAATCTGAGAGATGGCAAGTCGTCGGCTTCAGCCCCCATGCCACGAGTGCTGGGGTGTTCGGGATAAACTTGAGTACTCTTGTTCCCATTTTTGGGTCCATCTAGGGAGGCGCTCAACACAACGAACAAGGCAACCGGACTTATAATGCTTGAACACTCTCACTTAGCCATAGAATTCTATAATTTTAAATTTCGGCAAATCCCCTAGTGTCGGAAGACCGAGTTCGGGGCGCTACCCACGCCTTGGCTGGACATTATCCGGTTCTTCGCTCGAAGCGGCGTAAGTCTTTAGGGACTCGAAAAAACCTCTCGAACAGCGACCAGTCTCTCGCCTTATCATGACAGTCAGTTTTAGCTTTCTCCATTGAGGCGCTCGCCCAGCTCAACCGGGGCGCAATCGCAGTGGTTCTCCCGGTGCTACCTTAGCCGACGGAATGGAACGTAAGGAACCAAAACATGGGAGCCGGGCAAACCCAACTATTGACCCAAGACATGATTCGGAGCCGATTCATATAATGCTATAAGTTCGGGGTGCCGCACTTGTGAAAGTGTTCGGACTTATCACACCATAATGCGGGGAACATAAGCCCCTGGTGTATTCGGCCATACCAAAATATACTGGTGCAAGATGTCATTAATGAACATATATGTAAAGTGATGCAATTATTGGCAAAAAATACTGCATTATTTATTTAAGGAATTCTGCTATGAGTGCGGAATTATACAAATATTATGTAAGCAAGGGATTGACTAATTAGACATGTCCCCCTCCAGGGGTGGGCTGCGGACTGGTGTGTATAATCAAATTTAATGCTCTTAATGGAGACCACCTGAGTGTTCGTCGCAGCCTTTTTCCCTCCCTGGCTATTGCATTGTGAGTTCGGCGGGTTCGCCACGGACAGGCCTCCGTGAACGGAGTCCTGTGTATAAAAAGAAGGAAAATAAAGATGAAAAGAGCGACACACTTGGGAGCCCCTTGTGTGGTCGAACCGCACTGGTCTGTTAGGTCGTGCCCTCCCCTATGCCCATGGTATCTCCAGAGCGTAATGATGTACGTGGAGAGCTGGTCTTGCGGTCATGCGAGGGCTGGGGTTAGCCGCATTTCTCGCGATGCTCGAACGTGCCAGCGGTCTTGATTGGTGTTGCTCTGGCGCGTTTGGCCGTGTCCGGCCGCTTAACGGCCGGACTCAAAATTGCCTTAAAAGGCTGCTCAGATTTCTTCCGCGAGAGCACCAGTATGTTCCTCCGCTCGAGGGAGCGTTCAGTATTTCCGCTGACCGTGATTACTCCACGAGGGCTTGGCATCTTGAGCTTGAGGCATGCATAATGCGGCACCGCGTTGAACTTTGCGAACGCGTTCGTCCGAAAGCAGAGCGTGATAGCCATCGCGAACGGGACTATGTCAAGATTAACTCTCGCCCGAAATTATCCGGGATCCAAGACCACTTCAGCAGGATCGAGCTCTGCATAATTGGCCTCAACACCTGGTATGACGCCTTTGAAGGTTGTCTTTGTAGGTTAATTTAATCCTTGTGGGGTCTATGCCCATCTTGCGACCGATCCCGATAAAGCAGGTTCGTTACCGCCGCCGTCCATTAGGACTCTCGTGAGGTGAAATCCATCGATTTATTGGGTCTAAAACCACGCGCGAATCCGCCATGGCGGATATCGGTTGATGGTCTCTTCGATCGAAAGTGATCGGGCAAGAGGACCATGGATTGAACTTCGGGCGATCGCTCCATCGCATATACGCCACTTAGTGCACGCTCGCCCCTCTTGGGTATATGGGTTATGATATCATGTTTACCGTCCGCACTTGTGGGGGAAACCTTCGTCCTCATCGTTTGGCGGCCGGTCTCCTCCTTGTCGCTGCTAGCAGCCCCTTGTCGTTGTTTTCGCAATTAACTTGCTCGCTCGCTAAATACCCAACAATCTCTCGCTGGTGTGGTTAGCTGGTTTTTCGGGGTGCCATGTATCCGCAAGAGCGGTCGAGTATTCGGTCCAAATTGGACGGACCTGTGGTGGTTCTTTTAAATGGCTTCTTCCGCTGACCGGTTTAGAGCCTTGAATCAAGCCATCGTCAGATCCTCCTTGTTGTCGCCGTTAACGCGCGCTTGTTTTTGCTTCGACACGACCTGCCGCTGTGGTCCTTAGTATCCGGACTGCCAGCATTTTTACCGAGGTTGATGCTGCGAGCTAGCCAGCTATCCTCTCCCACACGTAAGCGGGTCATTAATGATGTGAGGGCTGCCATGGATTTCGCTTTTCCTGTCCTAGGTGCGGGCTAGCCACTCGTCATGATGTTATGTTTGTAGGCTGCGAGGGCCTCGCATCCGGACAATGACGATTTAATTTTTCTTTGTTAAGAACCATGTCCGAATTGCTCGGCCGATTCGCTTGTCTCGCTGAATTATGTGGCTGAGGTCATCGGCGCCCGGTGGTCACACATATGTTCCCCGAAGTTGTCGAGGAATGCGGCTTCCGTGTCCTCCCAACACCCAATTGACTCTGCGGGCAAGCTGTTAAGCCAATGCCAAGCTGGTCCTTTAAGCTTGAGTGGGAGATATTTGATGGCGTGGAGATCGTCTCCGCGGGCCATATGGATATGAAGGAGATAGTCTTCGATCCAAACCGCGGGGTCTGTTGTGCCATCGTAGGTTTCAATGTTTACGGGTTTAAACCCTTCAGGGATTTGATGATCTATTACTTCGTCAGTGAAGCATAGCGGGTGTGCGGCCCCTCTGTATCACGATGTAGCTCAAGGGAGTGTTGTCTGCTGTGTTCGGCCCGGCCGGAGTTGTTGTATTCGGCGCGACGGTATTCGTCGTGGGTCGTGGGGTGCCCACATGATCCATAGATGGATCTGGATTGCCTTGCTTTGTCCTCCAATATATCTCGCAAGTCCGGCGCGTTCCCTCGTGGCTTCGTACTTTTGGAGCGATGTCGGGTACGGTCTTGGTGGAGGGCCCGATGCCTTCTCGCCGCAACCACGGGTGGTCGGTCGGCCAGACAGCGCTGGTGATGAAGGTACGATGCTTCCTCCTCTAATCGGGGAGCAACTTGCGCTTTGGGTAACTCTTGGAGGGACGCTCGAGTTCATACTCTTCGCCGCGAGGACCTCGGTCCATCTGTCGGCCAGCAGGTCTTGATCAGCTTGAAGTCGCTGCTGCTTTTTCTTTAGGCTGTTTGTTGTGGCTATTAGCCTGCGCTTGAAACGCCTTGTTCGACGGGATCCTCGGCACGACGAATTGCCGTCGCCGAGGCTTGCCTCGCCTCCCGAGGGAGGTATGTAATTATCATCCTCGACCTCTTCGCTCATCGCTCTCTCGTGAGGGCTTGCTTCGCATCCTCCCGCACCGAATCTTGCTGGAGGGGATTGTCTCCTGTGCCGGAATCTCCATTCTTGCTGTGGCGGGATTTAGAGCGGCGCCGCTGACGTTGGCGCTTGGGCTGTTTCTTTAAGGAAACTACCTCCGCTGCTTCTTCGCCGTCCCCATCTTTTGGGGTGTCCACCATGTATATGTCATATGACGTGGTGGTCTTCCAGTGCCCTGTAGGCGCTGGTTCTTGTTCGTCTCCGGCATCGTCGTCCATACCGTCGATGTCTTCGGAGTCATAGTCTAGCATGTCGGTTAGGTTGTCGACAGTGGCTAAAAGTGGGTGGTTGGTGGGCTTTGAATTTCTTCGTCGTCCGCATCCCAACCATCCTGGCCATAATCCGGCCAGGGCTCTCCGGATAGCGAGAGATGCTTTAGCGAATTTAAGATGCCGCCAAAGAGCGAGTGCTGAAAGATGTCCGCAGCGGTGAACTCCATGATTGGCGCCCAATCGGATTCGATTGGCAGGGGCACAGGAGGTTCGGAGTCCGGCAGGGAGTCCGGCACCTCGGAGTCACGAGCTTTGTAAGGGACGAGATCAGTGTTCGGCTCCATCGCCGTGGAAGTTGCAGTTCCCGAGGCGGTGTCCAGCCACCTGTCCTCGATCTGCGCGATCAGCTCCGCACTACGGGTCGGAGCGGATTCGTGTGCGGCCTTCAAGATACTGTCCGGCGGCAGAGTTGGATCATGCCCATCATGACAGTGTGGCACGCTCGGCTGCGGATCGAATCCATCGAAGATCAAGTCTTCACGGATGTCCGCCGTGAAGTTTAGGCTTCCAAATCTGACTTGACGGCCAGGGGCGTAGCTTTCGATCTGCTCCAGATGGCCAAGTGAATTAGCCCGCAGCGCGGCCGCCCGAATCTGAAGATCTGTCCGGGAGAAAAGTCTCACCGGACGCCGTTGTTGTTGATTGAAGAAGCCATCAAGCCTATCGGTGATGACACGAGGAACTCTCAATGAAAGCACCAATGTCGGTGTCAAAACCGACGGATCTCGGTAGGGGGTCCCGAACTGTGCGTCTAGGCGGATGGTAACAGAGACGAGGGACACGATGTTTTACCTGTGTTCGAGCCCTCTTGATGGAGGTAAAACCCTACGTCCTGCTTGATTAATATTGATGATGTGTATTACAAGAGTGGATCTACCACGAGATCAAGGAGGCTAAAACCTAGAAGCTAGCCTATGGTATGATTGTTGTAATGGTTGTTGTGTCCTCACGGACTAAAACCCTCCGGTTTATATAGACACAGGGAGGGCTAGGGTTACACAGTAGTCGCCATAATGGTAGCAGATCTACATATCCATATCGCCAAGCTTGCCTTCCACGCCAAGGAAAGTCCCATCCGGACACGGGACGAAGTCTTCAATCTTGTATCTTCATAGTCTTGGAGTCCGACTGACGATGATAGTCCGGCTGTCCGGACACCCCCTTGTCCAAGACTCCCTCACTATCCTTTCACACCTACAAAGTACTTATAGTTTCATACTTGTTCTAGGTAAAGCTTAACGCCAACCGTATGTAGAGTTGTATCGGTGGTCGATAGAACTTGAGGCAATATTTATTCTACCTTTAGCTCCTCGTTGGGTTCGACACTCTTACTTATCGAAAGAGGCTACAACTATCCCCTATACTTGTGGGTTATCAAGACCTTTTTCCGGCGCCGCTTCCGGAGAGCAATAGCGTGGGTGAATATTCTCGTGTGTGCTTGTTTGCTTTATCACTAAGTATTTTTTATTTGCTGTTCTTAGTTGTTCTTTATCTTTAGTTATGGGTAGGAAACGCAAAATACCAAAAAAATAGTTGTACCTACTGAACCAATGGTTGAAGAACCACTCAAATCTATCACACTGCTGAAGCTTATTACTTGGATCATCTTCGATCCCTATGTGCTCGTGCTGAAACCCCAACTAGCTTAGTTGAGGGCAAATCTTTAGATGAGCATGCTTGTTATCTCATGACAATCGTATATCTGAAAAAGGGAAGCTATTATGGGGTCAAATTCAACGCTATAATGCTATGCTTGGAATTTATGTTGGGAATATGATTTTACTTGTTGTTCCGAAACCCTAAAAACACCTTCCCTACCAATGTGAGTTTATTGATAATGGATCTTATCTTCGTATGCTAAGGGTGTTTATAGTTATTATGATGTTCAACAAATTGAAGAATTTGTTGCTTTTAAGGGTGCTCTTGAAATTGCTATTTTGATTGCAAAGTATGATGCTACTCTTTACAAATCTGAAAATTTTGCCATACTTGAATATTGTTATGAGAATTATGCTTCTAATGCCTATGTTAAACAATTTATTAAGAAAACCTCCACTGTCCAAGAAGAGATTAATATTTTGCAGGAAGGTATGGAAGAAGAAATTGATGAAACTGTGAGCTCATTGGATGAAAAAGATGATGAGGAGAGCGAACAAAAGGAGGAAGCGCGGATTAGCTACCCATGCCCACCCTCTAATGAGAGTAACCCTCCAACTCATACATTATTTAATTCCCCTTCGTGCTTACCGAAGAATGGTTGCTATGATGATTGCCATGATGATTGCTATGATGATTGTTATGATCCCGTTGATTCTCTTGAAATATCCCTTTTTGATGATGCTTGCTATGCTTATGGGCAAGATGCCAATATGAATTATGCTTATGGAGATGAACTTGATATAGTTCCTTATGTTAAACATGAAATTGTTGCTATTGCACCCACGCAGGATAGTCCTATTATCTTTTTGAATTCTCCCGACTACACTTTATAGGAGAAGCTTGCACTTATTAAGGATTATATTGATGGGTTGCCTTTTACCGTTACACATGATGATTTTGATGAATATAATATGCATGTGCTTTCTGCTCCTACTTGCAATTATTATGAGAGAGGAACTATGTCTCCACCGCTCTATGTTTCCCATACGCTAGAATTGCAAGAAACTGCTTATACTATGCATTGGCCTTTACTTTGTGTGCATGAATTGTTCTCTTGTGACATGCCAATGCATAGGAAGAGAGTTAGACTTCGTTGTTGCATGATATATGTTACTTTGTGCTCACTACTAAATTACAAATCATTGTTAATTAAAATTGGCTTTGATATACCTTGGGATCCGGGTGGATTCATTACTTGAGCACTTTATGCCTAGCTTAATGGCTTTAAAGAAAGCGCTGCCAGGCAGACAACACGAAAGTTTTAGAGAGTAATTTATTTCTGTTGAGTGCTTTCATATAGTTTAAAAACAAAAAAATTAAGAGGGGAACCTAAAACTTTTCAAAAAGAAAAGTGTAAGTGAGAGAGACAAGCATTGTTGAAGTGGGAGAGCTCCTTGAACTTTGTTCATGCTCACGGAAACTTTGTGAATCTTGATTACAGAAACTTTTCAATAAAAATAATTATCCCCTTGTATAATTCCATTGTATTAAAAAAATAATGTGCCAAGGTTTGCCTTTAGGATGTTTACAATGCTTGTTGGTTTGTACGGTGCAAGACAGAAACTTTGGCTGTCATGCACGATTTTCCATTTTTATCTGGAACGTCAATTGGTTCTGCTTCTTTTTGAACTGTCTTTCTATACAACTTTTTTATTTTTCCTAATTTTTGTAGAATGTTTGGGGTACCATAAGTATGGTGGATGTTCAGATTGCTACAGACTGTTCTGTTTTTGACAGATTCTGTTTTTGATGCATAGTTTGCTTGTTTTGATGAATCTATCAATTTATTTTAGTGGATTAAGCCATGGAAAAGTTATATTACAGTAGACACAATGCAAAAACAAAATATGAATTGGTTTGCAACAGTACTTAGAGTGGTGATTTGCTTTATTATACTAACGGATCTTACCGAGTTTTCTGTTGAAGTTTTGTGTGGATGTAGTGTCTAATCGAGAATGTTTCAATGTGAGAAGAAGGAAGAGAGGCAAGAGATCAAGATTGGGGATGCCCGAGGCACCCCATGTAAATATTCAAGGAGACTCAAGCGTCTAAGCTTGGGGATGCTGGGGAGGCATCCCCTCTTTCTTCAACAAGTATCGGTATGTTTCGGATTCGTTTCGTTCACGCATTATGTGCAAGTCTTGGAGCGTCTTTTGCAATTAGGTATTTATTTTTTCTTTTATGCACCATGCTGGTATGAGATAGTCCTTGGATGATTTATAGAATGCTCATTGCACTTCACTTAAATCTTTTGAGTATAGCTTTATAGAATGCATCATGTGCTTCACTTATATCATTTGAAGTCTGGATTGCCTTTTTCTCTTCACATAGAAAACCGCTATTTGTAGAATGCTCTTTTGCTTCACTTATATTTGTTAGAGCGTGGGCATATCTTTTATAGAAAGAATTAAACTCTCTTGCTTCACTTATATCTATTTAGAGAGATGACCGGAATTGGTCATTCACATGGTTAGTCATAAAATCCTTGCAATAGTTTTGCGATATAAAGATGGTGATATTAGAGTTATGCTAGTGTGTGGTTGTGGATTGTAGAGACACTTGTGTTGAGGTTTGCAAGTCCCGTAGCATGCACATATGGTAAACTGCTAGTGACAAATTTGAAGCATGGGGTGTTTCTTTGATTGTCTTCCTTATGAGTGGCGGTCGGGGACGAGCGATGGTCTTTTCCTACCAATCTATCCCCCTAGGGGAATGCGTAGTAGTACTTTGCTTCAAGGTCTAATAAACTTTTTCAATAAGTATATGAGTTCTTTATCACTAATGTGAGTCCATTGATTATACGCACTTTTACCTTTCCGCCTTTGCTAGCCTCTTCGGTACCGTGCATTGCCCTTTCTCACCTTGAGAGTTGGTGCAAACTTCGCCGGTGCATCCAAACCCCGTTGAGGGAGTCCTAGACTAGGGGGTGTCCAGATAGCCGAACTATCATCATTGGCCGGACTCCAAGACTATGAAGATACAAGATTGAAGACTTCGTCCCGTGTCCGGATGGGACTTTCCTTGGCGTGGAAGGCAAGCTTGGCAATACGGATATGTAGATCTCCTACCATTGTAACCGACTCTATGTAACCCTAGCCCTCTCCGGTGTCTATATAAACCAGAGGGTTTTAGTCCGTAGGACACAACAATAACAACAACAATCATACCATAGGCTAGCTTCTAGGGTTTAGCCTCCTTGATCTCGTGGTAGATCCACTCTTGTACTACCCATATCATCAATATCAATCAAGCAGGAGTAGGGTTTTACCTCCATCGAGAGGGCCCAAACCTGGGTAAAAACATCGTGTCCCTTGTCTCCTGTTACCATCCGCCTAGACGCACAGTTCGGGACCCCCTACCCGAGATCCACCGGTTTTGACACCGACATTGGTGCTTTCATTGAGAGTTCCTCTGTGCCGTCGCATATAGGCCCGATGGCTCCTTCGATCATCACCAATGACACAGTCCAGGGTGAGACTTTTCTCCCCGAACAGATCTTTGTATTCGGCAGCTTTGCACTGCGGGCCAATTTGCTTGGCCATCTGGAGGAGATCGAAAGCTACGCCCCTGGCCGTCAGGTCAGATTTGGAAGTCTAAACTTCACGGCTGACATCCGCGGAGACTTGATCTTCGATGGATTCGAGACACGCCGAGCGCCACCGACCGTCATGATGGGAATGATTTAGCTCGCTGCCGGATAGTGTCCCGAGGTCGCGACATGAGTCCGCTCCGATCCCTAATTCGGAGCCGACTGCGCAGATCGAGGATGGGTAGCTAGACGCCGCCTCGGGGGCTGCAACCTCTACGGCGATGGAGCCGAATACCGACCTTGTCCCTTGTGAAGCTCGTGACTCCGAGGTGCCGGACTCCTCGCCGGATTCTGAACCTCCTGCGTACCTACCAATCGAATCCGATTGGGCGCCGATCATGGAGTTCACCGCCGTGGACATCTTTCAACACTCACCTTTCGGCGACATTCTGAATTCACTAAACTATCTCTCGCTATCAGGAGAGCCCTGGCCGGATCACGGTCAGGACGGTTGGGATGCGGACGACGAAGAAATTCAAAGCCCACCCACCACCCACTTTGTAGCCACTGTCGACGATCTAACCGACAGTTAGACTACGACTCAAGACATCGACGGTATGGACGACGATGCCGAGATTTACCAAGAACCAGCGCCACGGGCACTGGAAGACCACCTCGCCATACGACATATACATGGTGGACACCCCAAAGGATGGGAATGGCGATGGAACAGCGGAGGAGGATCCCTCCAAGAAATGACTAAGCGCCGACGCCGTGGCGCCGCCTAAATCCCGCCACAGCAAGAATGGAGATTCCGCACCGAGACAATAACACCCCGAGAGTGTCGAAGACAACCCTCCAAAGAAGATTCAGACAGAGGACGGAGAAGCCAGCCTCATGAGAGAGCGCGCATTTAAGAGGTAGAGGATGATAGTTACATGCCTCCTCCGGAGACGAGGCAAGCCTCAAGACGCACGAATTCATCGTGCCTTGAGGATCCCGTCGAACAAGAGCGTTTTAAACACAGGCTTATGGCCACGGCAAACAGCCTCAAGAAAAAGCAGCAACAGCTTAGAGCTGATCAAGATCTGCTAGCCGATAGATGGACTGAAGTCCTTGCAGCCAAAGAGCATGAGCTCGAACGCCCCTCCAAAAGCTACCCCAAACGCAAGCTACTCCCCCGACTAGAGGAGGAGGCATATAAACCTGCATCACCAGTGCACAATACGGCTGACCGACCACCTCGTGGCCGCGATAGAAAGGCCTCTAGGCCCTACACTAAAACCGTACCCCGACACCGCTCGAAAAGTACGAAGTCACGGGGGAATGCGCCGGACTTGCGAGACATATTGGAGGATAAGGCAAGACAATCAAGATCGATCTACGGATCGCGTGGGCGCCCACGATGCGCGCGATTTACCACCATCGCGCCAGATACAAAGAACTCCGCCGGGCCGAAACATAGTAGACAAAGCTCGCTTGAGCTACGCCGTGATATAGCCCAATATAGAGGCGCCAAGACACCCGCTATGCTTCACGATGAAGTAATGGATCATCAAACTCAAGGGTTCAAACCTGTGAACATTGAATCCTATGATGGCACAACAGACCCCGCGGTTTGGATCGAAGACTATCTCCTCCATATCCACATGGCCCGCGGTGATGATCTTCACGCCATCAAATATCTCCCACTCAAGCTTAAAGGACCAGCTCGGCATTGGCTCAACAGCTTGCCAGCAGAATCAATTTGGTGTTGGGAGGACCTGGAAGCCGCATTCCTTGACAACTTCCAAGGCACGTATAAAGCACTCACCGCACACCGATGACCTAAGCGTCATAATTCAGCAGCCGCATTTAATCAGCCGCATAATTCTGGACACGGTTCTTAACAAAGAAAAATCAAATCGTCGATTCACTACTAGGAAAAGGCATGCTAGTGGCGCACCTGTTTTGCCTTCTAATGGCGCATGGCTGGTGCGCCACCGGCATCACGCCATTAGAATTTTTTCTAATGGCGCACTACATGTGCGCCATTAGAATCTTGATTCTAATGGCGACCGGGAGGTGCGCCATTAGTATCGCTTCACAAGGCGCCATTAGAATGCCTCCCAGGGCCATATGAACAAATGTGTTATTGCATTCTAATGGCGCATTAAAAGTACATGCGCCATTAGTGTGATGATCACAAGGCGCCATTAGTGTCTTCTGTGGTGCGCCATTAGTATGAATATTAGGTTTTATTTTTTTTTGCTTTTCTGATTTTTGCACAGATTACAAAATATTTTATTGCATAGAATATAGACAGCAGCACACAGCAACATCAAATTCATCAAATACAATAGAAGATTAGTCTCCGAATACAATTCATCATATTAGTCTCCGGATTCAAAAGACCGGACAAAGATAAAACATTACAAGTCTCAAGACCGCGAGTATCGAGTTTGCCTTCACATTACAAGTCGATATCGATCATCTAAACTACCATCACATAGAAGAGAGTTATGGTCATCACGATGAGCATCATCGCGATCAAACTGGTCTTCATCCGGTTCCTCCAACGCCCTCCTCTCTCCCGCTAGATAGCGGGCGATCTAGATTCGCCTCCGCCTAGTGGTGTACCTTTGTAACTATTACCGCTGAACGGTGAACCTGTCTCCGACACTCCTCCCACCATCGAGACTCGGGAACCTTACCCTTGTACACGACATACGACGGCATCTCTATGCACAAGCCAAACAATGATAAATACATAAGCAATGTGTAAGTATGCAACAAAAGGATCGAAGAGAAAAGCAAGACATTAATAGCACGATTCATGGTCCTACTAATAAAATAGCATCGACACATCTAAGTTGAACAACCGCCCAAACCAAAGAGACATACTAATTCATTAAAAGTTTAATTACAACATGAACCAATCAATGTTTCGTAACTACACATCACTACTTTCGACTCGACTCATCGGACAGAGCGTGGATGAAGCCGCCGTCTGTCGCGATGGTCATGAAATCGCGGTCGTTGTCACCCCGCATTTGTAGCATTCCATCTATCTCACCGTTGGACGGTTGATTTCGAGGAAGAACTGCCCGACGTATGAAGGACATCTTGATGGATGATGTCCGCAAACTCCGATCGATGCGAAGAATTTTGTCCGAGGTCCGCCTGGACTGCCCGACAAGCTCGCGCCCAATCTTTGAGATTATCTGTAGCGTAAGGTGATGATGGTCCTTACGACGCCTGCATGTGATGGAGGGCGAGTAGGCATCCTTCGATCACAGCGGCTGCTTGACGCAGCAGAACTTCAGACAGTGAAGATGTGCTTGCCGTACTTACTTAACCGGCCTCGTGAAGGTGCCTCCAGATTGGGCGAGCCGGGAGAACATCATCAAGAACTTTCTTCACATTTGTGTAGTCTATCATGGAGTTACGGTTCGGGTCGAAATACGGGCCATGGAATATTTCAGGCTTAAGAGGATGAGTGTGCAATGTGTCACCGCACGTAACACGGAATGTTAGAAAAAAAAAACGATCAAATCTAAGAAATCATATGTTACGGGCGGTTAAGGGATGGCTTACTCGGAAAGTAAGGCACAAGGAAGTTATCCTTATCTGCGTTTGCTGAATGACGCCTTCGAGGTGTGAACTCACAACTTGGCGGTCCCAGCGCTGCTCAAGTGCTTGGCACGCATGTAGAATGGGTCGACTATCACGATGTCCGGTATTGTCTCTAATGATCCGTGATCCGCATGCTCAGCGAAAACAGCCGAACGAAGGTGTAGTGCAACGGATGAAGGTTAAACATAGCAAAGATGTCATCAAACCGCAGGACGATCATACCCCGATGTCGCCATCCACAAAGCCCTTGCTCTCGCACCTTGGCCACGAAAACCGGTATGCCACATCCTTCTCTCGAGACGCCGCTTCCCAAAATCGAACACCGTCATGCAGACTCCGATAGCACCGGTTGCAGATTCAGCATATTTGGCGGTAGCATCGCCCTACCCGCCACATGCACCTCCTCGAGATATCCTTAGGTGAAGGTGGCCCGCCCCGAGCACGGATCGAACTCGGTGCCGCTGGCTCGCACCGGCGCCTTTGTTAGTCTTTCGCTTCCGCCCTTCTTCTTGATCTCCTGTAATGGGACCGAGTTCTGCTCACGCACCGCCTTCTTCAGCGTGTTGGGGCTGATATATTCGCGCCTCAGCTATCTCGAGGCTCGGTGAAGACGGAGCCGGAGGCGGTCTCGAGAACTGAACGCCGCACGACGCTTGTTGCAATTGATTTCTCCGCCGCATCAGCTAGATCGCGTGGTCTTGGCTGGGTTCTGAGAAAGAGGCCCGCAGAAATCGTCGCAGTATCCATGTTCAGCAAAGTACTTGTCAACTTTGGTAAATGTACCGCCGTCGTTGTCGCCGCCGTCCGGATCTGTGCCATAGGGCTGTCCGGATCTGTGCCATAGGGATGTCCGCAGGTCCGTAGCGTTGCTGCGTTTTGCCATGGCTTGGCGCCGCACGATCGGGCGGTCTTGTTCGTGGGGTGGTGTCCCCGCCCCAAACGAATCGCTCTTCGCCATAGCAGGGCCAGCTTATGCAGTGCCGAGGGTCATCTCATCTTCTTCGCCGCCCCAGCCGGTCGAATCGGAGGTAACAACTCGTCGGGCTCGGCAGCACCCGACCACTTCAACCCTATACATTGTGGGTGGCATCGGATTACCGTGGAACATGGGGTTGCCGGTTGAACGATTTTGCCCTTGGCGACATCGACCAACTCGGCGCCCACGGCGCGTAAGAGTGCAAGGAACGCCGGCGTGCTCGCGAAAACATGTGTAGGGCGTCGTGGATGCCCACCAAAGGCAAGGAGATGAAGTCATCGCCGAGAGGCTTAGTTACCGTGATGCCGCTAAGCTCGGCTAATGTCGAGGCACCGCCAACGGCGGGCGTAACCGACGGAGGGGCGCTTCTTTGGCGAGGTGCCGCCGGCGACACCCGGTGCATTAAGCTCCAATACCGTGCGGTGCCGGAGACACGAATACCGCCTCGCCGGAGACACCAATGGCGCCGCCGCGGAGACACCAATGGCGCCGCCGCGGAGACACCAATGTCGCCGCCGCCGAAGACACCAATGGTGCCGCCGCCGCCACACGCAGGCGAAGTTGCCATGAAGCCGGGAACCGGGAGGACCTTTTGGCGCCCGCAATCCACGCCGCCAGCCCATGAATCAACGTAGGCACCATGGCTTCGAGCTTCGCTTCCAGCTATTGTTCCACTTGCTCTTGGACAAGCTCCGAATCCGCGCCACTTGTGCCTTGAGTGCTTCAACCTCGCGTCCGCTTTCCGAGCTGGCCTTTTTCTCCTTCCGCACACCAGCGTATAGTATGACCCCATTTTGTGGACAAGCCTTTGCCGCCACACGACCACCGACGCCGGCTTATCGAGCTTATCCTTCTTTTTCATTACGCTCAACGCCTCTATTTAAAGGGGTGTCGAAGGGAGCTCTTAGACGACCCTGCCATCGCTTTCATTGTCCCGCGAAAGGAACATGAGCCATTTAGAAATATTGGTGATTAATTAGAGTGCAGCCATATGGAGCTAATTACACGGGGTGTATTCCTTACTGTAACAAGCTCAAGCGCCCTGGTCTTCGGATCCGTGGTAAGCTCCTTTGTTATCGGGTCCTCCTTGTACCGGCCCCGATATAGTTCCCGGTCTGCTTGTGACCGCTGTATTTCTCGGCGGGCGGTAGGCCTTGCTCGGCCTGGCCCAAGGCCCTCCTTGTCCCATATAGGCTCCGCCACTCTATAACCGCCGGACCGAAGTTTGTGTTCCCTAAGTTCAACTCCCGCATTTCTTTCCCCATCGACTTGATTCGAGCTTGCGGGCTCGCACTTGATCTTGAACTCATTGTACTCATCTTCGCCATCAAATGATATTTCGCCTTGATCTTGTCATAACTATCACCTTTATCAATCATTCTCTTCACCGCTTCTCCAAGCAGACAGGCCGTGCTCATCTTCGTGAGGGCGGCATTGTTCACTCTATTCCCCGAGAGGCGGTGTTTTCAAATTCGCCGGGAACTTGTATCGCTCGTGCAGCTTCGGAAGAGGAGGCTGCGCAAATTCCCTCGGTCCTTATGCCTAAGGTTCTCGGTGTTGATCGAGACGGTGTTCGGAGAATGCACCCGAGCTGAACCGCTGCACTTTGACTATATGTTTGGGCTCATTGGATTCCCGCCGGAGTCCACTTGAGTGAATTCCTCCTTGACGGTGCGGAGCGCATTCGGCGCCGGTCCTTCCTTTGCTTCTTCCTGGCTGCCATCCGTGTGTGCGCCACCATCATCGATGGTGGCATCCTCGGCGGCACCATCGGTGGTGTCATCCCCGACGCCACTAGGGGTTGTGTAATCAGGATCGGTGTCTTCCGCAAGGCCATCATAGCGTGAGGTTGTTCCTCCATCTCTTGGGACAGCTCCCAGAATTGCTTGCCGCCCGAACCACCGGCCTCATCGTTGTGGGCCATGTTTCTCTCTAATTAGGAAAAAAGTTTGGTCAAAAATATGGTTATTGTCAATGAACAAGATCATGGTCTCATGATTTAGGGTTTGTCTACACCGAGGCACCCTAAAAGCCTAAGCTTTCATCATTTAGGTTCTCATCGACACCGAGGCATCCGAGGCAGCCAAGTTAAGTTTTCATCATTTAGGGTTTATCGATGCCGAGGCACCCTAGGTTGGGCCTAATCACTTGGCTCTAGCTATTGCCACCTATGTTGGGTTTATCATCTAGGGTTTATCGATGCTAAGGATAATTCTAAGTTGGGCCTAATCACTTGGCTCTATTGCCACCTATGATTTAATGCAGCAAGAATGGCGGGCGTTGATCCTACTTAACTAAGTACTAAGATAGTCTGCCCATGCATTAGTCGCAGTACCCCATATGTCCTATTTTTAGCAAAGTCATGCTAAAATTCACGGAAAATTTCAGCATGACCTTTGCTGAAAATAGGACATATGGAGTACCCGAATTTGCCGGAACGGAAGTTAATCGACATTCCGGCAAACTCAAGGGCCTCTCGGGTACTGCAAATTCATCACGACACAATGGTCGGAGACAAAACCCAGCAAACTAGCAAGATGATCATCATCTTTGCAAGACAAGAGCTAAAGTTTTTGACAAGAGCCTCTCAAGAAAAATATACGCTAACTATTGGACACAAAGAAAACAGCTATTGTAAACGTTAAGTCATGGTAGTGGGCGCTGAAGTTTTGACAAGAGCCTCTCAAGAAAAATTCCACATGATGTTATAATCAGATACACCGAACATGATGATACCAAATGGGAAGGAAAATTGTATCACTCTAGATTAGTGTAGCCACTATCTAACAAAACCGAATGTTAACAAAATTACACCATGATGATACCAAATTCTTGTAGCAAGACAATGAGTTCACAGGATAAAAAATCATCCACATTCACCAACCCAAACTGGTGGAGATACAGCAAACCGTAACCTCCTGTATATATTTTTCCCATCAGATATGTTTTTGATTCATGTCATGGTACTTGCTGTCAAACCAAGTATTTTCTTTCTACATAATCTGAAGTTTCCTTCATCGTCTCACTATCTTACTGTCTCACTACAAAAACTAGTATGCTTAGTTGAGACTAGTATGCTTAGTTGCATTATGACAGGCAAAAACTACAAATATTTGTGTTTTTAGTTGATCAATACAGCGACAAGTGTGATAGGCAAGTTTAAATTATAACAATGTAAATCTGCACAAAGAGTTCAAGGATAAATAAAGTTGTTTTGTTCCATGGTAAGAAATTAGGGTAAATCTACATATTAATTTCAGTTTATTAATTTCAGTGAGATAACAAATAGGAAGAGCAGACATACATGCAAGGAGGAATTGCTAAACACTTGCCATGTTAACAATTCATAGACTGTCGGGATACTACAGTTGCAATCTAATAATAAGGCATGTAGGCACCGCCATGGACAGCAAAATGCGATGACAAGCTATCAAGCATTCAACAAAGATCCAAAACAGAGCATCACATCACGTAACTCACCAGAGCCATGGCGATCACACACATACATATCCTACGGGAGGATGGAGGATGGCGAGCGGCGTTAGTTACCCCGAGGACGGCGCGGGCGCAGGCGACGGCGCGCTGGGCGGTGAAGGCGCGGGCGCAGAGGCGGCGCGCGCAGGCGCAGCGGCCGGGCGCAAGCGCAGCGGCGGCGCTGGGCGCAGGCGGAGGAGGGACGGCTCGGCGCGGGCGGGGCGATGGCGACGGCGGCGCTGGGCGGCGATGGCGCTGGGCGGCGCGGGAGCGGGCGCTGGCGCAGCGGAGGAGGGACGGCCTTCAGGCGCTGGGCGGCGCGGGGGCGACGCGCGCGAGAGGCTGTGAGGGGGATCTCAAGAGGAGAGGAGAGAGGCCGAGGGAAATAGGTGAGGATGGTTTCTAATGGCGCACCACACGCCTGCGCGCCTATAGTACATCAGTCTAATGGCGCACTACAACGCTGTGCGCCATTAGAATGTTGTTTTATCTACGTAGCCATATCTACAGCCCAACCCTTTCTACAACCGAACCCACCCACTAGCCCGACCGGTCAAGATGCAAACACACACACTGGAGGTCCTGGGTTCGATTCCTGTGATCCCCAATATTTTTATGCATTTTAAATGCTGTTTTTATATTTATTTGTGTTTAAATATGTTCAAACTTGTTTAAATCATAACAGTAATATTTTTTATGCATTTTAAATGCTGTTTTTTATATTTATTTGTGTTTAAATATGTTCAAACTTGTTTAAATTATAACAGTAAAAATAGTAAAAAAAATTTAAAAAGTGCTCCGGCGGTGGAGCGGGGGAGGGTTGCGATGGGTGGAGCTAGCGGGGAGGGTGCAAAGCGATCGAGATGGAGGGAGATCGAGATCGAGATGGAGGGGGAATCGAGATCAAGTTTCCTCATGAATTCAAAAAGTGCCCATGAAATTTAAAAATATTCATGATATCAAAAAGTGCCCATGAAATACAATCGAGAAATGAAGACTACGATTTAAATACAATCGGTCTTAGCTAGCTATCTGTTCACAATCTTCTTGCCCTTCTTTTTCGCAAACGGAGTTCTTCTGTGGAACGGACGTCCTTTAGGTAGGGTGGTCCTGCTTCTTCTTGTGGTGTGTGCTGCTACTTCATCGTCGCCGCCATGTTCGATCTTCGGTCGCCGTATTTGTCAAGTCTTGCTCATTGGCTACTCCATCCATTCCGATGATCTTCCTTTGCCTCTCCTCACAACAACACGACCGGGCTTTGGCGGTCGGTAATGAAGAAGCATTGGTCCACTTGGGAAGCCAAGACCCATGGCTCATTTTTCACGGTGACGCTTATGCGCCCGCGGTCTTGGATTTGGCTTCGTATAACCATGGTGGTGAAATACCGGTCTTCTTTATGACGCTTTGGCCCATCCGACACGGAACATCGACCTTCTCTCCAACAGAGCTCAGCTCCCAGATCTCCTCGATCCTTCCGTAGTATCTGTCCTTGTCGTTACCGTGTAGGATTCCATCGCTACCCCGGAGTTCGATAACCATCGCCTTCATGTCCTTGTCCTCGTGTAGAATGTGTAGTCATGATATCGTGACGCCTCATAGGTCATCGTTGTGCTCGGCGCCCGTGACAAGGCGAATAGTAGTTGTTCTTCCGCGGAAGAATCCTCATGTAAAGGGTACGCATGTAAGCTTCGCTTGAACCAACGCGTGAAACATGAGTTGTGCTCTTTGAGTATATCTCCGTCCGTCCTCTGCTGGCCTCGGTCATTGTACGCCTTCTTAATAAAGGTTTTGTGCTCTACCACCCAAGGATCGACCACGCCTATGTGTTGTAGCGCGACTAGGTTTGCTCTTTCAAAGTCGGCGAGTCGACCGGTTTACATGCATTTCGCGGCGACCCTCATGGTGACCCCATCCAGCAAGCCTGCCGAGGTGCCTGCTGACGGGCGACCAACGGGTTCTCGATGCCTAGATAATTCGTGGCAGAGGAGATGCACTCTTCGTCGAAAAGCCCCGCTATGCTTCCTCTCGACGTGACATGTTGCGAACGTATCCTTTGATGACACCATTCATCCTTTCGAACGGCATCATGCCGTGCAGAACGCCGCCCGAGTTGGATGATATCCTCCACTATATGGACCAGCAGATGCACCATAACGTCAAGAATGCGGGCGGAAGTACATCTCAAGCTCGCATAGTATCACCACGATCTCTTCCTCAGCCTTCGAGTTGCCTCACGCCAATCGACTTCCGAGATGACGTCGAAAAAGTTGCATGTGCCAAATAGCGCTTCACGGACGTGCGCGCCCATGATCCCACGGATTGCAATCGAAGTATTCGCGCCATCAAGACGTGATACCGTGAGACTTCATCCCGCTGAACTTCGCTTCACTGGGTCTAGGTATCCGCTTATCTTCCCTGCAGAATCAGAAGGAAGTTTTACTCCTAGGAGGCAGGTGAAAATTGCTCGATCTCCTCCCGACTTAGAGTGAAGCACGCGGAGGGTAGTCATTTCCGGTCTTCTTGGCCTTTTGCCTTTGGCGACGACTTCTCCGTGTCCTTCGCCACCATCATCATCATCATCATCATCATCATTAGCGTGAAGCTCCGCCCGATGCCCATTGATTTCAAGTCCGCCTTTGCTTTCGCCCATCTTTGGTCCTCTCCGCATGTTGAGCAGGGTACCAAGCAGACTCGCGACACGCTCTTCGTGATATGCATGACATCAAGGCTGTGAGGCACACGGTGGATCTTCCAAGACGGCAAGTCCCGTAAAATGACACTCGCTTTCCATACCTTCAGCAGCGCTCGGCGCCTTTCGTGATCTTTCCGGCAGGTGGGCGTCTTTCCAATTTTTCAACAGCTTGTCTATTTCCTCGCCGCTCCTCGTGACATCGGCGCTTTGGGTTCGGTTTCACCATCGAACAGATCCTTGCGCTTCTCCACGGGTCATCGTCCGAAGCCACCTTCGATGTCCCATGAACACGGTTTTCAAGACCCGGATCTCTATCTAGCTGGCGATACGCCAGTCATCCATACACCTTACGATCCGTAAAATCCGTGGACTACCTGCCCCGCGAGATATCCGTGAATCGAGATAGTCGTGCACCGCCGTGAGCAGTGGCGGCTCTCATAGGGAAATATTCTTTCTCCAAGGGCGCCCCACGATTGGCGGCGTTTTCCACAGCGTGTCTAGCTCCTCCTTCAAAGAGCCCCGATACATGATTGATGTCGCTCCGGTTGTTTCGCCCTTCAATTAGCATACTCATGTGAATGTACTTCCTCTTCATGCACAACCAGGGGGAAGGTTGTACATCCACACAAACACAGGCCAGGTGCTATGTGTGCTTCTCTCGCTGCCAAACGGATTGACTCCATCGGTGCTCGCGCCAAAGACGATGTTCCTTGGATCCTTCCCAAATTCGGGTCTTGGTTCAACGCTACACCGCTCGCATCCTTAGGGTGACTCAGATCTTGTCTTTTTATCTATCTCCGGATCATTTGCGCCATCTTCGCTTCTTCTCCTCCCTATCCGCGTGCCACGCAGGAGCTTTGCTACCTTAGGGTCCGCGAAATACCGCTGCAGACGAGGAGTGATCGGAAAGTACCACACCGATTTTCGAGGAGCTTTCTTCCTCTTCTTGTATCGAGTGACGCCAAGACACCGACATATGGTAGACTCCGCGCTCGTCCCGATAAATGATGCAATTGTTCATGCACACATGGTATTTCACGTCGCGGTAAATCCAGAGGACACACGATTTTCTTCGCCTCGAACTGGTCGGGCACTTGTTCCCCTTGGGAAGACGTTCGCGCTGAATGACATGTTCTCGCCGGCATACGCGCGGTCATTTTGTGTTTTACCTTCATCTCCGAGCCATGAGCGTTACTTTCAGCGGTATCCTCGGCCTGCATCCTTCATACAACGGAGTAACCGCTCATCTCCGCTGATCCAGCTTGGCTTTCTCTCGGCGGCAGCTCTTGCGTTATCCGTCCGCTTGAGAAGCAGCTCTTGAATATGAGGGTCCTGCACCCAGCCTCCATCGCCGCCCCGCTCCGGCATCTTCATCTTCATGATCATGCCCTTCGCCTTGATCTTCCTCATCATCATGTACGACATCTTCTACATGATGATCGTATACAAGATCACCGCCGTGATCATGTCCCGAGATTCTTCGCCTTCTCGCCCGCCCTCGCCACGGTGGTACTTGTCTTGTCGCTCTTCCTCATTTCTTGCCCGCCCCGCCATGGACGACTTGATAGTCATCTTCATCACCTTGCCACCGATAGCCATCCATGAAACCACGCAAGAGCAGGTGGTCCCACCTGCCGGAATCCGGTCCGCAATAAGGCTCTTCAACTTGCATCTTCGACATGGACATCTTATCTCCGCCTCGCTCTTTTGAAGCATCTCGGCCTTCATGAGCTCAAAACCTATTCACGATGCCTTCACCATCATGCGACCATGGTCGTCATGGGTAGAGCAAAACGATATGTTAGAACCAACAAAAATTTGGCATGACCTTCCCTAAAAATAGGACTAAAAGAATGCATAGTGCCAAAACTCTCACTAAACGGAAATGAATCAAAACATTCCGCAAAATATTGGCAACTATCGCATATTTCAAATACCGTACCTTCAAACACAAACATATATGCAACACCACAAACACTTGCAACACCACAAACATACATAGATCTAGCTAGGCCACAAAAGTGCATGTGCACGTTGTTGGAGCGAGCTAGGAGGAAAAAAGTAGATCTATATCATGAAGATAGCTTTCCTTACTTACCTATCAAAACTAGGTAATTTCACCACTTAATTTTGTTGAATCTATGGTGGAAATGAGGTGAGGAGGAGGAGATGGTCAAATCTTGGATGAGGAGGTGGATGGAATGAAGTGGGGAAAGTGAGTGGGTAGGTGTGGGCTGTCCAAAATATCTTGTTGGTCCCAGGTTGCTAATGGCGCACTCTGTCCTCATGCGCCATTAGAAACCCTGGTTACTAATGGCGATCAGAGAGCGTGCGCCATTA
>JAHHZJ010000140.1:0-59609 GCA_021437245.1 Aegilops speltoides | reverse complement strand
TGAATCCTGTGCTGTAGCACTTGGCTAGCGTGACTCGTGAACCGGGCAGAAGCGGGCTAACAGGACTTTGGTATTCATCGCGACATTTCCTGAGGGGATGCATATGTGAATGAAGAAGGACACTTGCCGGCCAGCCTAAGTGTTCCGGAGCTGTAGCAAGCTACCATGGCTCAGTGGAAACACTAGGAGACATTTCCCGGTAAGAGAGGCTACTAAGGATAAACAACTAGATAGTCAGATCCCACACATACCAAGCATTTCAATAACATACACACAATATGCTCGATATGTGCAAATACGACATGGCATCGCAACATGACTCTACAACTCAAGTATTTTATTCAATAGGCTCCGAGGAGCAAGATATTACAAACATGGGTCTCATGACCCAACATTCAGAGCACACAAATCAAAGCACAAGAGGAAGCTTAACATGTCCGAGTACGCATAACTATAAATGAAAAAGGCCGAGAAGCCCGACTATCTACTGATCTCGCCGAGGGCACAAGATCGTAGCTGAGGTATCAAGCTAAACGTCAAGTCCAAGCGGAACTACTAGTGAGACTGAAGTCTCTCTGCAAAACATAAAATAGGCAAACGTGAGTACAAATGTACCCAGCAAGACTTACATCAGAACTAGCTACATATGCATCATTATCAACAAAGGGATAGTGGGGTTTAACTGCAGCAAGCCAGCTTTGACTCGGTGGCTATCCTGAACTACGACTACAAGTAATTCTTTTGAGGTGGCGCACACGAGTCCACATATTCACCATATCAATACACCACTATGGATCCGTGCCTGTCTCCCTACGAGAACGCCATCCATAGCACTCACGCTTATCTTGCGTATTTTAGAGTATCCACTTTCACTTGTCTATGAACCGTATAGGCAACCCGAAGTCCTTATCATGACACGGCTATTCAATAGATGATGTTAACCCTGCAGGGTGTACTTCTTCACGAGACGCCTCGCCACTTACCGCCATGTACACCTCGTGTATCTCGCAACCTTCAAGTGGAAGCTCACAGGAGTCGGCCACGACCGACTAACCACACAAGTCTCTAGTCCGTGTTTATCGCCTATTCGGGTTCCATCCGCAAGGAGATCCGGACGGGTGTCGCCACGGCCCCAAACAATGTGAGCAGGTTCCCATGCCCACCATCCGGTGCCACTTGGTACACTGTACATCTGGTTTAGTCTGTCCTAAGCCCACTGCACAGGTGCCACTTGGTAGACTACTAACACTACCTACAAACACCGTAAACTAGTTGCAACTCCCGGACAGAGATCATGTTGATTAATAAGTCGAGAGGGTCGAGAGTTACGGAACCCAATGTGTGGTATTAACTGCTCATGGATCACAAACACGTAACTTAGTTCCCGAGGATGGCTGCAATGAGACAACCCACCATGTACTCCTACATGGCCTCTCACCGCTACCTTTACCAAATCGTGTTCACACAGCTTAGCTCTCGACAAGAGGGACATGTTCACACACCTCCAATTCATCCGTCACATCCCTAGTTCTGTATGCTCAAGGCTAGCTAGTCATGTGTGCATCATGTTTAAATTTCATTTAAATTTGAAATGAGGATTTGAGAAACCCTCGTAATCATCTCTAAATGACCCAAATAAAAATTGCTCCAAAAGGTCCAAGTAATGCTCATGTTGCTCTCTCAAAATATTGGACAGAGATAAAATCAACCAATATTTTTAGGAGCTCATAAATATTTATTTTGGGCATCCGGAATTAATGCAATAGTTATTTGCTTTGGATATATATTATTATATATATAAAATGTTGTCCAAAAATTATGCCACTTGCCGAGGAGCTATGGAATAATATAGTTAGCTCCTGCAAAAATGGGCATAAGAAAATAAAATGATTTAGTATTTTAAACTAAATCAAAACAAATTACAGAAAATAGAAAACAGAAATAAACGGGGAAAACTTACCTGGCGCCTAGCTTCGAGCTGCCCAAGATCGCGGGCTCGCCAGCCACCGCCAGCCGCCCAGCCCACCTCCTCCTCTCGCCTTCTCCCTCGCCAAGCAGCTGCGTTCGCTACATACCGCCGCGCCACGCCGCCTGCCACCTCCTCGCTTCCCCTTCGCTCGACGCTGAACGACGCCACGCGACACCCCGCACTCTCTCCTCTCTCCCATTCTCCCTTCCTCGTTCTCTCTCCCGACCGCACCCGAGTGCAGCCGACGCCACCGCCGCTGCCGCGACCACTACCTTCCTCGCCCTCCATCGGTCCACGCTCCGCCGCCAGCTACGCCTGACGAGACGCACGGCGCCGGACGCTCGAGCGCCGCCATCGCCATCGCTTTCCCGACCGCCGGAGATCCCCTTGCCGCCCGACTACTCCGATCGCCCGAGCTCGCCGACCCCTCGTCCGACTCGCCGGAGCCTCTACCCCGCCCATCTCTCACTTCTTCTCCGAGGCCAGAGCCACCGAACCACCTACGCCCGAACCCGCCGCCAGGCTCACCGCCGGCGTGATTCCGCCACGCGAACGGCTCAGCCGCCACGCCCATGTTGCTCACCGCGCCACGAGAGCACATAGGAGCTAACCCCACGCCTCCCGCCATCAGAAGGCCGACCCCGAAGCTCACCCGAGCCCGGCGACGCTAAGGTCGACGCCGGCGACAACTCCGCCACCCCAGCCCAGCCACACCACTACTCGACGCGACGAGCGCCACACGTAGACGCCCGCCGCCATTTGGTCGCCGGAGGAGGAAACCCGCACCTCCGCCACAGTTCGCCTCGCCAAGGCCGAGTCCGGCGGGTTTGACCTCACGACCAGGGTTCACCCTCCCGGTCGCCGACAAGGGGGCCCGCCCGCTAATTTTAGTTTAGGATTAGTTTAGTAACTAATTAACTCGTTAACTAATCAGGTCACCGACGTGTGGCCCCACACGCCAGGTTTGACTCCAGGTTGATCTGCCGACGCAGTTGTTTACGCCATGTCGACGCAATTAACTATTTTCTCGAATTAAAATAAATCAGAAATTCGTAAAATGATTTAAACTTCAAAATTCATAGAAATTCAACCGTAGCTCGATTGAAATTATTTATATATGAAAATTATCAGAAAAATGCAATCTTTCCATCTATACTAGTTTCATGCATGACAAACCAACTTATACATGCTGAATAAGAGGAAACACCTTATGGCATATTAAGGGACTTAAATTAGAATTGCATTTGAGCTTAGGGTTCAAATGGACTTCAAACCAAATGGATACTAGTTGCCTTAGTTCAAACAGCACCACATCTTCATGCCATGTTCATGCATCATATTGTTGCACATGTTTGTGTATTGATTGCCGACACTGTTCCTTCTCGATAGGTCCCGCCCCGAGTCCGCTCTGCAGTACTTGCCTATGAAGCAAGGCCTCCCTTGTTGATCTACCGTGCAAGCAACCCCTTGTTCATTCCGATAAAATCCTACGCCTCGCCTCCCGCTCTCGCTTATTGCATTAGGACAACAACGATTCATCTCGCTACATTGTGTCATGCGGTAGTTGAACCCATTCCTCTGCATGACCTGCCATTGCCACAAGAATAGTTAAAACCCACTAGCATGTGTAGGAGTTGATTGAGCCATGTTGTGTTCCTACCATGCTATGCCTGCTATTGCTTAGAGTTGTGTCAGTCCGATTCATCGGGAATGAATTGGAGTACAATGCTCTATGTTGTGATGTCGAGAGTGAACGTGTGAACACGATTTGGTAAAGGTAGCGTGAGAGGCCATGTAGGAGTACATGGTGGGTTGTCTCACCGAACCGCCCTGCTAATCGAAGTTCTATGTATGTTGTCCAATGACTCGATACTACCACACATTGTTCTCGTAACTCGACCCTCTCGACTTATTAACCAACTTGGTCTCTGCCCGTGAGTCGCAACTAGTTTCGTGTTTGTAGGTAGTGCTATTTTTCTACTAAGTGGCACCCGCAGGTGGGCTTGGGATGACTAGGCACACGTGGCTCGGTGTACCGAGTGGCACCTGGACGGTGGGCTCGGGAACCCCGCACACATCGCTTGGGGCCGTGAGCGACACCCCGCCGGATCTCCTTATGGATGAAACCCAATAGGCGATAAACCTGGCTAGAGTCTTGTGTGGTTAGTCGTCGTGGCCGACTCTCGCCAAAGCCCGCTTGAAGGTTGCCGAGATACACGACGGTACATGGTGGTAAGTGGCGAGAGTGTGTGTGAAGAAGTACACCCCTGCAGGTTAATATGATCTATTCAATAGCCGGGTCCGCTGGATATGGACTTCTTGGATGCTTACATGGTACATAGATAACTTGAAATGGATACTATAAAATGCTCAAGACAAGTGTGAGTGCTATGGATGGCCTTCTCAGAGGGAGACGGGATGAATCCATAGTAGTGTATTGTGTGGTGATTAGTGGACCTGTGCGCCTATATCACCTCAAAGAAAGTTCTCGTAGTCGAGAACAGATAGCCACAGAGTCAAAGCTGGCTTGTCGCAACTAAACCCCACATTACCCTCTTGATACAAGTGCATGTATGATAGGATCTCGATAAGTCTTGCTGAGTACCTTTGTACTCATGGTGCTTTATTTATGTTTTTGCAGCAGAGACTTCGGTCTTACTAGTGTTCTCGTGGACTTCGACGAGTAGCTTGTACTCAGCCACGATCCCGATCGGATGTTGTAGATAGTCGCTCTCCACCTTTTTCATTTGTAGATGTCTGCATCTGCACATGTAATGCTTCCGCTTGCTGCTTGTATGCTCGTATGATGGGTCCTGTGACCCCGCTTGCAATAATGCTATGATGGCTCTTCCGAGCCTTTATCTATATGAGTTGTTGAGTTATGCTGTGATGCCATGTTGTACAAAGACATACTTGCATGTTATGCGATATGTAATGTGTATTGCTATGTGTGGATCCGACTATCTAGTTGTTTATCCTTAGTAGCCTTATTTACCGAAATGTCTCCTAGTGCTTCCATCGAGCCATGGTAGCTTGCTACCGCCCCTAACACGAGGTTGGCCGGCATGTGTCCTTCTTCGCTCGTGTTCTCGTCTCTTCGGGAAATGTCACGATGAATACCGGAGTCCTGTTAGCCGCTATAGCCCGGTTCACCGGAGTCCTCATAGCCCAAAGGCTACAGCCTCGATTCACTGGCCGCCGACCGACGCTCGCTGTCGGGTCATGTATGCCCGTCCTCGTAGTTAGTGCCACTTTGGGTTTACGACTAGCCATGTCAGCCCGGCCCTTATCATATGGATGCTAGCGACACTATCATATACGTGTGCCAAAAGGCTAAACGGTCCCGCAAAGGTAAGGCGACACCTGGGGATACCGTATGTGAGGTCAAAAGTGATATGAGGTGTTACATGCTAGATCGATGTGGCATTGAGTCGGGGTCCTGACATCATCCCTGATCAATCAAACCTGACTCAACTCTAAGCAGTAGCAGGCATGACAAACAAGCATGAATGAGTAGGCACATCAGGGCTCAAACAACTCCTACTCATGCTAGTGGGTTTCATCTATTTACTGTGGCAATGACAGGTCATGCAGAGGAAAGGGGTTCAACTACCGCAGCATGTAATAGTTGAATCGTTGTTGTCCTAATGCAGTAAAAGAGAGCAGGAGCGAGAGAGTGAGATTGTATCGGAATGAACAAGGGGGTTTTGCTTGCCTGGCACTTCCGAAGATAATATAGCTCTTCATCCGTGTCATCGATCACATCGTCGGAACCAAGTCTATCGAGAGGGGACAAATACCGGCAACACAGACAAAACACAATCAATGCAATGCAACAATATGATGCATGAATGTGACATGGCAATATGTAGTGGTTTGAGCTAATGCAGCTAGCAACAGGTTAAATGAAGTTGGTTTGAACCCTAGGTTCAAATTCAAACTCCATATGTGGATATTCAAATGCCATTATTCGTTTTGCCCAATTCAGCAACTATAAGTTGTTCTAACATGCATGAAAACAGTACAAATCGATAGATTGGATTTTTTGATCATTTTTCATATATAATTTATCTCATTCTGAGCTACGGTTGAATTTATATGATTTTTTAGAAGTTTGGGGTATTTTCTGAAATTTCCTGAATAAGAATAATTCCAGTAAATAATTATTGCGTTAGCATGACGTCAGGGTGACGTAATCAGGTCAAAGGCACGGTCCAGGTCAACTCTAACCTGTAGGTCCCGCGTGTCAGGTCATTAGTCTAACTAATATTCAGTTAACACTAATCCTAACCTAATTAACAGGCCGGCCCCACCTGTCATAGACTCATGGGGGAAAGTCAAGCTGGGCCCACACGAGGTCAAACATGGTCAAATGGGGTCAAACTCGCCGGCGTTTAGCCGCCGGCAAGGCCAGACGCGGCGGGGTGGTGCGGGTTTTGCCTACGGGCGCTGCTTGCGCTGGAGCACAGCCACGGAGCGACGCCGTCCGCATCCAACCGTGGTGGTGGCGCGGCTGGGGAGTGGCCGGAGTAGCGCCGGCGACAAGGTTTGCGGCGGCGCGTGCGGGTGAGCGCGGTGCAGTCACTATGGCGCACGAGGGGAAAACGGAGAGGGGAAGCAGGAGCAGGAGCTCACGGAGGGCGCGACGAGATGCTCAGCGGGCTCGGGGAAGGCCGGAGCTGAGTGGGGCGGCGAGGCCGATCTCCGGCGGCCGAGGAAGGGAGAAGTGTCGGGGTGGCGCTTCGGGGCTCTTCTGGTCGCGTGAGCTGTCGTGGAGGATGAGGGAGGCACGGCGGAGCTCGGGCCGCATCGAAGAGGTGAGGGGTGGACGGCGGTCATGGTGGTGCTTGCTTGGCGCGGACGCGCTGCGCCGGCCATGGTGTTGAGGAAGTGAGGAGAGAGCAGGGGGAGAGTGAGGTGCCTGATGGACCGGGCGACACCGGGAGGCGTCACAAGGCCAAGCGGTGACCAGTGATGCAGACGAGCAGGGGTGGTGGCGTGGCGAGCTCGGGCGCGCGCCAGGTCCCTCCTCCGCCTATTGGCAGAGGTAGGCGATGATCGCACGGCCAAGACAAGGGCGGGCCGCCAGCTGGTTGCTGTGGGCTGCGCTGTAAGTGGCTGCATCCTTTCTCTCTCTCCTTTTTCTATTTATTTTAGTTTTCTATTATTCTGTAAATTTTAAGGGCTTTATTAATAATACCTATGCACTTCCAAAAATCCCGAGACTGCTAGGCTACTATTTGGATTATTTCCAATAACTAGAATTTCAGTTCATGAATATTTGGACATTTAATATAATATATTAAATTTAAATGCCCAAATGCAAATAAGGTATGATTTAATTGAGTGACCTAATGTTGTCCTGGAAAAATGCGAACCAATTTTGCCAGAGGTTCTAACCCAGGACAAAAATGATGGACATTTTAGAAGGGTATTTCAGGTTCATTGAAAATATTTTTATTTTGATCCTAGTTGCATTTCATTTGGTGCTAGGGTTTGAACACCCCCATTTCAAGTTTCTGAGAAATTTAAACATGATGCATGTTGATGATGTAATGACAAGCAAGGCCAAAGCTAGGGTTGTGACATTGGCGGGCCGCCTCGCCAATGCCAGCGGCTCTCCAGCCGCTATCATAAAGCTGCCTTCAAAGGCGAGCCTTCTCTCCATCTCCGCTGGCCACGTGATCCTCGGCAAGAACCCGTGCCTTGCCGCCCAGCTTGACCTTCTCGCCTCCAACTTGCTCCAGCGCTTAGGCGGTCACGGCGCTTGAGCTTGGCGCCCCGGTCCTTGACGGCCGCCATGAGACTTCATGCCTTCCTCCTACTCTTGGCAAAGGCGGGTCTCTCGGCGAAGTTGGTCCCGCAGGCCTCGCAGCTTGTTTCCAAATACTTTGCAGCGACCTTTTGACATTAGCCACCTCCCCAATGCGGCGTCATGAGTAGCCTTCGCCTAACGATGGCTCGCTTCTCCTCGTCAGCAGTTGCCGAGGCTCGACCAGCGCCACCCGAATCGGCGGCCGGAGCGAATCCAGCCGAAGCCAGCTCAAGCGCCTGCCACTAAACGAGGGTCAATACCAGAAGATCCTCGCAGCATTTACCTAGTTCGGCAGAAAGATGATCCGTAATAGTAGGAGGAGTCGGGAAACAGCAGTCAAGGAGTAGGATGAGAAGATGGCAGCGTGACCACAAGATCTCGAGGCGGAGCTCGCCGCGCCTAACGGCCGTGGTGGCGCATCGCAAGGGCACCTCGGGAGTCGCTTGGGCCGTGGGGGCTGAGCTCGCCCCATCCGGCTGAGCCAGGCCTCGCAAGGATGCCAGGGCAGGAGAGGCCCATGCGTCACGGTCACCTTCTTTCGCGGGCAGAGGCACAACCCCAGATGGAACCTCAGGAGCCCTTCGACTTCTTTGCCGCGGGCGCCAGCCTAGCCGGGCGATATGAACGTCAAGCCTCAGCAACAGAACAAGAAATAAGACAGGAATCAAGCACTTATAGGTCGCCGTCATGAGCTCGAGCAGCCTCCACTGCATTTCTGAAGCCCGAGAGCCGGCCGCAAGGATCAGCCTCAAGGACCTCGGGAGCAGGAGGGGCGCCCATGATCGCCTCGGGCCGGCAGCACTCTGGGATCAGCCCGGTCCTGTCCTTCTTCGATCGGGCGGCTCCCACCGCCTCTGCTCGCCATCATCCTCGTTGTCATCACCGATAGAGAGGCCGAGAGCGCGGACCTGCGCCGAGGGGGAGCCTTGACTCTCCGGCTCGGTCGCCTCGAGTCGACCTTTTTCCCGCCTCCTTCTTCCTTCTCTTTGTTGGAGTCGCCGGAGGACACGTCCACCGGGTCCTCGGGAGCCTCCGCAGGCACGGGCCCGTCCCCGTTGAAGACGGGCATGGACTCCACTACCTGCTCCCAGTCCTCGTGGAGGAACAGGGGTGTAGGAGTGCCCTCCAACCTCGCCACGTCGCCCCGACCAAAGACTGTTGGACCACAGCCAGATCCTCGCTGGCCAAGACCGCGGGGCTCGGGTGGGGCCTCCACATCAGAAGTGAGTTCTGATGAAGCGGAGCCAGCTGGTGCTCCAGGAACTCCCTCAGCAGCGATGCGCCAATCAGCTTCGCCGCCGCCATGTTGGTCGGCCTCAGATCCGCATCCATCTTCTCCAACACCAGCCTCGCGCGGGGGTCCACAAGCTCCACTCGAGACCAGTCATCGGAGCTGGAGGGGTGCCCCGTGGGCAAGATCAGCCGACGGTGGATGCGCCCAGCATCTACCAAGACCCACTTGCTCCTGAAGCCCTCAATCCTTTTCCCGGGGTTCGAAATGGCGATGGAGCTACCGATGCATTTAAGCTCACAAGACGCAGAGACGGGACCACGAGAGGTCCGGAGGGAGAAGTAGTGGCGCAGCAAGGCCACTGAGGGCTTCACTCCTACGTGAGCCTCGCAATAGTAGGCGAAGATTGCCAGAAGAAGGATAGAGTTGGGCTGGAGATGTAGAGCTTGAAGCTTGTAATGGCGGGGGACGGAGAAGAAGAACTCAGAAAAGGGAGGCACCAGACCGGCAACAATGGCGCCACAAAGAGCGGATAGAAGGTGCTCCTTGGCCCTCGTGGAGGGTAGAGCCGCCTTGAACACCTTCGCCTGCCGATGCCTCGCGCCGCCGCCATCCGGGCGCACTCGAGCAAGGCTCGCCCGACAAGTTCGGGCGAGTCCAGGCGGACGAATACTAAGCTCCGCCGGGCTCGGCGAGGCGCCATGTCTTGCTAGGGCGCGCGACAGAGTAGATCCAAGATTTCGGAGGCAGGAAGGAGAGGCGCAAGAAAGGGATCCGAGCAGCAACCGGAGAAAGCAAAGGAGGCAAAGCCTAGACAGATGCCGCCTTTATCAACTCACGCGTTGCCGAGGCGCCCACGCCCAATCAACCGCCACGCGGCGCCTAAGGTCAGCAGTCTGTTAGGGGCCCGGGCGCTCAGACTTGCCCTTTCGCCTCTCTGCTCGGCCAAGTACGGGCGCGCCTTGGGCCCGGGGGCTACTGTCGGCGTTCTGGGAATGGGGGTCCCCAGACTTTCCTGCCTGCGGCCTGTGGCGTGGCTCAAAGGGGGGCCCAGCATGGCCCATCTTCATCAACACAATCTCAAGACCCTCGCGAGGGGCCAAGCCTCGCGGGGTGGACGACCAGGAGCATCCTCAGGCACGGCCTCATCAGGCTAGTGTTCGCACACGAACACGTCACCGTGTACCTCCAACGCCGAGGGTGATGCACCGCAGCTCACGTCGAAGGAGACCCGTCCGAAAGCGCGGTACGCAGGCAATCCGGCGGGCGCTTTTGAGGACCCGAAACCCCACACGCCCGGGAGGGACCCACGTCTGCTGCCAAGGGCGGCTATGGGCTGCCCTAGGTCGGCCTGACCGCCCCTAGGGCCTCGAGGTTCGCCGCCCTGCAACAAGAAGAACGAACGAAGAACGAGGAAGAAGAAGAACAAGGGAGAAGGTAAAAGATGTAGATAGATTTGTTCGATTGTGTGTTGTTGTTCAATCGGCCGTCACCTCTTGTCTATATAAGAGGCGGTGGACTTCCGTACAAGAAAAGGACTTGCCTAGCTGTCCAAATCATCAAAACCTAATAAAACACGGACTATTCACGCACCCCGCCCGGATGTCCGCTCAAGGCCCGATGATCCGCCTAGCCCAGTTTTTTTGACAGCAGCTCACTGTTTTGGCTCTAGAATCCTCATACGACCACGAATTTAGGAGTTTTTATATCCAAATCAACCGTCTCGACGAGACGCACAACTTTCATGTTGAACACTTTTTCATCCGAGGCCATCTTGAGGGTGTTTCGGCCGCTTTCAAAGTCTGCAGCAGAAAACGTGTCCGGACGTCCGGACGATTGCCCGGATTGTCCGACCTTTACCCGGATCATCCGGGAGTTGATCCAGATCATCCGGCTTCAACTTTTAGCTTCTGTTGTTTTGGTCAAATTTTCGGCCCTCGGCCGGATGATCTGGACCCCGGTCCGGATGATCCGGCCACACAGTGCTGCAGCGCACAGTTTTGGCTATAACTTTTGCATACGAACTCGGATAGGGACGATTCTTATATCAAAATCGTCCGTTTCGACGAGACAAAGAACTTTGCAGTTGTAACTTTTTCCATCAGAGGTGATCTTGGGGGCGTAATCAGCCAAATACTGTTCTGAACACAAAATCTCAATACTTCGAATACAACTTCGGCCTTAGAGATGAGATCAGATGGTTATGGCCCAAATATCAAAATTTCTCCTTTTGACGATATGAAACTTTCTCGCTTTGATCATTTTTCCATTTGAGACCTTCTTAATTACGTTTTTGACCATGCCAAAATCTGGTGTCAACACATGCCCCCCTGTTTTTCGGCAAAACTTGTGTGCCGAAAAATAACTTGCACGAAGTTTGTTCTAAGCACGATGTCAACACTCCATCGGCCATTTTGTACGTGCTTTGGACGATAAGTATATATCGGCCATTTAGATTAGCAACAAAAATGAAGCTAATCGAACATATAATGATTTGGTAATACCCTTTCATGATGTAAGAAATTATATTGCATCCATGGGTCAAAATAAGTCCACGGAGGGTAACCAGTCATACCTGAGCATGAATTCCATGGCATATCATTAATGACATAGTTGAAGAATATGGATGTTGTTTGAACCGAAGATTCTGATGTGCAAACCCTCGACTTGGTTGTTCGAAGATTGCACTCTTCTCTTTCTTCACCTTTGTCGCACTCCTTGTAAAGGAAGCTCGCACATAATTCTTATTTTGAATATTTCCTTTGGGAACCCATGCCATATTTCTCTTTTCAAGTTCTTGTGCACTAAGCTTCTTCAACTCCTTCTTTTGCCAATACGATAAGCCGAGTGGGCATCCCAGCTGCGATTTTGTTTGAGGTAATGGCAATTCTTGTTTTACCTTGTGCACTCTCAACTTCTTCCCTTCAGATTTGGCACTTGATGGACTTGCCTCATTGCCTTTTGTAGCCAATGTCAACACTTTAATTGGCTCTTTTTCATTTGAGATCATATCTGAAGTGGCACTCTTACGACCATCTCTTTTGACGCGGTAGATTTGCTCAACCACCTCCTTATTCTTCCTTTTGCACCAGACCGGTTCTTTATGATTGAAACGGTCTTTGACGCGTGATTGTTCAAATGTTGATCTCCTTGGAGCTGCATAGTATTGGTGAGATGGTCTAGAATAAGATGGAGAATGTGCCCTTGTATCATACCTGTCCCATGATGAATATGTATCTATATGAGCATAGGGAGGCATCCACGGCATTGGCATTGGCGGCCCAAAATAAGGATATGAATATGTTGTATTAAAATTATCACTTTGCCAATACAAATCCTCATATTTGCGCCTTGGGGGTGATCTTGGTTTCTTTGCATGATTTGGCCGATAAGCATTCTTCTCTTCACTCTTCTTTTGATATTTATCCAATAGTTCAGCGAAGGTGATTTTTGATCTCTTACACTTGCGCTTATTTCGGCCTTTGTTTCCTTTGGTTGTGCTTGCACCAATCATTGGATTTGCTTGTTGCCCCCAGTCCTTGGCGCTCCATTGTAGCTTCGATGGAATTCTCGCCTCAAAATTATGTTCATTATGCTCTTCAACAACTTCTTTACTTGAAAGCTTGACCCCATCACCGCAGTTTTTACCTCCTCTTTAAATGGATCGGCTTGAAGCAGCCGATGCAAAAACTTTCGCCATCGAGACCAATTGAATAGATCGGTCATCTCTTGGTGTCTCAACAAATTTCAATCGTCCTTTATCAATGGCCGATTTAACTATTTGACGAAACATATTGGAATCCTCAAAATTATGTTTGAACGAATGATGCAACCTATAATATATTCGTGCTTGAATTGATGGCTTGACATGGTGATCAAGAATTCTTATGTAATTATTTTTCAGCAATAAATCAAATATTTGGTCACACATGCTTGAATTGAAGGTAAACTTCTTGCTTTCTAGCTGATCTTGCTGTGTGAACGACTTTGAAGATAAGCAAACGAATGGTTTAGATTTAGAATCTTCCCATTCGGCTATACATTGTGTTTTCCACTCTATCTCCGGTGTCTTTGGATAAGATATTATATTAGCATCGGATTTCTCAAAAGAAATTAATCTTGGCTTTAAACTCCCGATACGAAAATATTTAGAACACACATGTCTCAATTGAGACAAAGTGCAAGCCAAGTAAGAAATAAGCAAAGCTACCCAACTTGATATGAACTTTAGATAAAGCAACGGGGAAAGCTTTGGCCACAACAATAAGTCATTATCGGTCTTTATAAATGATGCAATGGGTTGACCGATATAGTCTATAACAATTTTGTTGCTAACAAGTAAATTACTCTTCTTCATTGGTCTTTTAAAATTACTTATGAGAATTTTTCTTATAGAAGCATCGACAATAAAGTTGCGACCAAATCGGAAGATAGGCAAGTCACTTGCTAGACATACCTCCTCAATTACGTTGGGAGAGCATGATGGTTGTATCACTTGAATAATACTTTGTTCCACTTTTGAATGACTCTCCAATGCCTTGGCATCCTCTTTTTCTTTGATAGATTCGGTACACATACTATTTGATTCGGCTTTTTTAATAACCGAATTAACTTTGTTATCCGAATCACCATTCTTTCTTTCTTTGATTCGCAAGGTTGCTTGTTCTTGTCTAAATTCAGCAAACATTGCATCTAGTCTACCTTTTAGCTTTTTTCGACCAATTTCAACCCAATCTTCATCGGATTGCCCCCTAATACTTTGAGACGCTTTCGGCAATGGTGTGTTGCCGAAATTCTGTAATTGTGCGGGGGCAACATGATATGCTACGTTACTAGGTAAAGACACATGCGCTCTAGTAGAATTCTCACTTATTCGGCCATGAGCATGAAGGTGCGGAGCCGAATCACGAATATCTACAATTGCGTATGGTGCCGAAAAATTGTGAGCATGAGGTGTAGCATACGATGTTTGAGGGTAATGGTCAATAACTAGTAGTGGCATGGCCAATTCCCTATCCACCGGCACGTTTGGATTAACATACTGCAAGTTATTTGCCGATGAATAAAAAGTTGAAACACTTTGTTGCATACTATTGGAAGTTCCTACATGGGGTGTCTCAACATGATTAACCAAACTCATCATGTTGTTCATCGGCATATAGATTTGTGGGGTTGCCGATGCATGGGAGTTGGGATACATATGTTGCATGTTGCTAAAATTATATGAAGTTGAAGCATGAAGATTATTCTGAATCGGCTGTTGCACATAATTAGATGCATGATTGATAAAACTAGGGCTAGCCGATACAATATGCTCATTAGACGATCTAGCAACAACATATGTATTATTTGCATCTACATAAGTGAATTGGGTATTCATGTTACCTTTGTAGATTGCAAACCCTAGATGACGATCTCTTCGTAGCAAGAACGGGCTGGAGACCGTTCAAAGCTTCGTCCCCAGCGGAGTCGCCAAAAAGTATGTTCACACACGAACACGTCACTGTGTACCTCCAACGCCGAGGGTGATGCACCGCAGCTCACGTCGAAGGAGACCCGTCCGGAAGCGCGGTACGCAGGCAATCCGGCAGGCGCTTTTGAGGACCCGAAACCCCACACGCCCGGGAGGGACCCCGTTAGGGCGCGCGGCGGCTATGGGCTGCCCTAGGTCGGCCTGACCGCCCCTAGGGCCTCGAGGTTCGCTGCCCTGCAACAAGAAGAACGAACGAAGAACGAGGAAGAAGAAGAACAAGGGAGAAGGTAAAAGTAAAGGTAAAAGATGTAGATAGATTTGTTCGATTGTGTGTTGTTGTTCAATCGGCCGTCACCTCTTGTCTATATAAGAGGCGGGTGGACTTCCCGTACAAGAAAAGGACTTGCCTAGCCGTCCAAATCATCAAAACCTAATAAAAAACGGACTATTCACGACCCCCGGCCCGGATGTCCGGCTCAAGGCCCGGATGATCCGGCCTAGCCCAGTTTTTTGACAGCAGCTCACTGTTTTGGCTCTGGAATCCTCATAGAACCACGGATTTGGGAGGTTTTTATATCCAAATCAACCGTCTCGACGAGACGCACAACTTTCATGTTGAACACTTTTTCATACGAGGCCATCTTGAGGGTGTTTCGGGCCGTTTTCTAAAGTCTGCAGCAGAAAAACGTGTCCGGACGTCCGGACGATTGCCCGGATTGTCCGACCTTTACCCGGATCATCCGGGAGTTGATCCAGATCATCCGGCTTCAACTTTTAGCTTCTGTTGTTTTGGTCAAGTTTTCGGCCCTCGGCCGGATGATCTGGACCCCGGTCCAGATGATCCAGCCATACAGTGCTGCAGCGCACAGTTTTGGCTATAACTTTTGCATACGAACTCGGATGGGGACGATTCTTATATCAAAATCGTCCGTTTCGACGAGACGAAGAACTTTGCAGTTGTAACTTTTTCCATCAGAGGTGATCTTGGGGGCGTAATCAGCCAAATACTGTTCTGAACACAAAATCTCAATACTTCGAATACAACTTCGGCCTTAGAGATGAGATCAGATGGTTATGGCCCAAATATCAAAATTTCTCCTTTTGACGATATGAAACTTTCTCGCTTTGATCATGTTTCCATTTGAGACCTTCTTAATTACGTTTTTGACCATGCCAAAATCTGGTGTCAATAGCTAGCTCGCGAGGAGGCGGAGAGATCAAGGCGGGGTACCTCGCGAGGTGCCCATGACGCAAGCCATGACGACCAAGGGCGCCAGTCGGGCGCCAGCCCGCGCAGTGTCCTCCTTTCCTCTTGGGTGCAAAGGGAGCAAGCGCAGGCGAGAGCATCAAGCAAAGGCATCCATTTCGGTGCAACAAGACCAAGACCAGCCCAACGGCAGGAAGGACGTCATTGTGGAGCCCAAGCAGGTGTCACCACCACAGCCTTTGGCAGGCGAGGACCAACTTTAGTTAGGATAAGTTTACCCGATGTTCCCCTTCAAAATGGCCAATTGTTGGCGCCCTTCCCGCTCAATATTTGGGGAGAGGCCCAGGGCCTTTGCCTATAAATAGGACTAGCCACACCCAGGGTAGGGGATCGAGAATCAAGGAGCTATCATCGAGCATCAAGAATCCACAAGATAGACAGAATCCTCACCAAGAAACCAGTAGAGAGAGCGACTGAACTCCACCTAGCAGTTCATCGCACCAGCCAAGAACAGACCCTCGCGAGGCTGTTATTCCTTGTATTGTTCATCAACAGCCCAAGAGGCAATCCACCACACCACACACTGGAGTATGGTATTACACCGCAATGGTGGCCCGAACTAGTATAAACTCTGTGTCTCTTGTGTTGTTCCTTTCGTAGTTTAGATCCTAGCGAATCAGCGAGGAGCAGGTAGGTAGAGGGCGAAATCTCCGTGTGCACCCTAGTGTTCGAACCTCAAGGGTCTGCCGGAACCCGAAATCCGACAGAGGATAACCAAGCTATGCAAAAAAACTTGTTCACGTTCAGCGTGAATGAATAATTGAGTATGATGAAAATATTTTCAAGATGTGCTCTAGGGGCGACGGCCAAAGTCGAGGCTCTTAAGAAGGTTGTGGCCGAGGCCGAGAAGACGGCAGCCGCGGAGCAGGCTCTTCGTGAAAAACACGAGGCAAGGGTTATTGAAGCGGAGCAAGAGCTCCAAGAGGCCATGAAGAAATGTGAGACCTTGGAGCAGAGTTTAACGGAGAAAGAATCCGAACTCACCAAGGTTCGGCAAGCCACACGCGATGCCCGGGAGGAAGCCGAAGGCGCCCTGCAGGAAATCCAGGAGGCGAGGAAAATTGCGGTGGGTAAGGCTTTTTCTATGCAAAGCAAAATATTTGAAGGAAGAAAATCACGTTACTAATTTGAATTCGGATTTCTCCAAGGGTATTTGCGGAACTGCCACGGAGCATATCTGATGTCGCACAATTCTATCAAGCCAAAGAAAGGAGCACTGCCGAGAAGCTCTTCTGGTCGCAGTATCTGGCGCCAAAGTATCCAGTGCCCTTTACCGATCAACTGAAGCAGCTGATCGAACTGCATATGGCGGCTGAACTAGCCAGGAAGGATTTAATTATCCGGCTATTGCCTGCCGAGCCGATTCCCAGCAGCTACTTCAGGCTTGTGAAGCGGCTGGTGAGTGTCTGCCCTCGACTTGAAGTTATCAAGCGGTCGGTCTGTATGGAAGGTGCGCGAATGGCCTTCGCCCGCGCAAAGGTGCACTGGGCGAACATGGATGCTGAAAAACTGATGACCGAAGGACCGCTTGAGGGGAAGGAGCACCGCAAGCCCGAGTTATATTATGATAGTGTCTTGAAAGGATCCCGTCTTGTAGCGGAGCAATGTGCCAAGGACATTATATTCCCATGAATAAATTCATGTTGTTCTATGTAATGCTCGAACAAGGTCATTTAAATGATATAATGCCTGTTATTTTGGGAATTTTACCTCTTGTGCGGCCGTTTTATATATTAAACCTGAGAGTTGGCCAGTCGTCGGCTTCTGCCCCAACGTAGGAAATACGGGGGTGCTCGGGATGAACCTGAGCACTCTTTACCGCAGTTTTGGGTCGAAGGAGGTGTTTAGTGCAACGAACCAGGCAATTGGACTATAAGGCTTTATCACTCTCACTTAGCCATAGGAGTTTGACAAAAGAAAGGTAGGCGCAGCCCCTGGTGTTTGGAAGACCGCACTAGGGGCTCCATAAGCACCTGATCGGAAGAGAAAGCCGATCCATTGCACGCTGCATTAGTTCTTGCATAGTGCGAAACAAATCGTTAAAGATTTTGTAACCTCTCGAACAGCTGACCAGCTCTCGCCGTATCATGACAGTCAGTTTTCGGCTTTCTCTACTGAGGCGCTCGTCCGGAAGAACCGGGACGCAATCGTAGTAGTTCTCCCTTTACTACCCTAGCCGATATAGCAGAACGTAGGGTAGCAAGCACAGGAGTCGGGCAACCCAAATATTAACCCAAGACATGATTCAGAGCCGATGCATATAATGCTATAAGTTCGGGGTGCCGAACGGCCATGAGGGTGTCCGGACTTTATTGCCGTATTATGGGTACAACGAGGCCCCTGGCATATTAAGGCATATCATAGTGTACGAAAGCCATTTGACAAAGAATGTCAATAAGAAACAACAGCAAATGAGCGTAATATAGAGCCACATGTTATAATTGAATAATACGTCGATGCGTAAGAGTACGGGTAATGTGGTAAAAAGAAATATGACTTCGGAACCTACTGAGACTAGGCGGGGGACGCTGTGTGCGGATCCGAGTTGTAATCGGATGGTCCTCGAGGGGAATATCTAAGGATTCCCTTACGCGTTCGAGCTGTTTCCCTTCTTGGTATATTCATCCGTTCATGGGTCTGGTCGCCATGTCACCAGTCGTGGCCTACTCAAAAGTGGACCTGCAAAAAAATGCAAAAACGTTTGTGTGCCATGGAGCGGTTTAAGCCGCATTGTGTCCTATCCTAGCTTTGCCTCCGTCTACTGCCAGAGTGTTTAATTGAGCTCTTGACGAGCTAGGCTATCCTGCCGCGAAGTAGGTTGGACTCCTTTGATGGTGTCCGGAAGCTTGGCTGTCGACTCAAGGTTTGATTGATAGATGCCACTCTGTGCTTCTACCATTAAGACGGCGGTGTACTCTTCTGCACAGAGGGAGCGTTTGGCCTTACCATTAACTATTATGACGCCGCGCGGACCGGGCGTCTTGAGCTTAAGGTAGGCATAATGTGGCACCGCGTTGAATCGAGCAAACGCGGTTCGTCCGAGCAATGCATGATAGCTGTTGCGAAAAGGGATGATATCAAAGATTAACTCGTCATTGCAGTAGTTATCCGGTGGTCCAAAGACTACCTCCAGAGTGATGGAGCCTGTACAACGGGCCTCCACACCTAGTATAACACCTTTAAAGGTGGTTTTAGTGGGTTTAGTCATTGAAGGATCGATACCCATCTTGCGCACTGTGTCCTGATACAGCACGTTCAGACTGCTGCCTCCGTCCATAAGGACTCGTGTGAGGTGGAATCCGTCAATTATTGGGTCAAGGACTAGTGCGGCTGAATTGCCCTGACTGGTGTTGGTCGGACGATCCGTATGGTCAAAGGTGACCGGGCCGGACGACCATAGGTTATATTTTGGGGCGACTGGCTCCGTTGCGTCGACATCCCTAAGTGTGCACATCTGCTCCCACTTGGGAATATGGGTGGCATTTATCATATTCACCGTTTTGATTTGCAGGGGAAACTTCTTTTGCCCTCCTTTGTTCGGTGGCCGAGGCTCCTCGTCGTCGTCATCACTTTCTGACCCCTTCTCCTTGTTTTCGGCACCTGACCTGGCGGCTTGTTTGAAGACCTAGCATTCTCTGTTGGTATGATTGGCTGGTGTTCCTGGGGTGCCATGAATTTGGCATGGATGGTCGAGTATACGGTCCAAACTGGCCATGCCTGGATTGTTTCTTTTGAATTGCTTCTTCCTTTGCCCCGTAGTAGAGCCGCTGAATCCGGCATTGACGGTCGTGTCTTCGACGTTGTCGCCATTATTATGATGTTTGTGTTTGCTGCGTCTGGGCTTGTCGTTGTTATCTCTTGGTTCAGAAGTCCTAGGCTTCCTTGAGACGATGTTGCTACGAGCTAGCCAGCTGTCCTCGCCCGCACAGAAGCGGGTCATGAGTGTCGTAAGGGCCGCCATGAATTTCGGCTTCTCTTGGCCAAGGTGTCGGGAAAGCCACTCGTCACGGATGTTATACTTAAAGGACGCTAGGGCTTCGGCATCCAGACAGTCAACAATTTGGTTCTTTTTAGTTAAGAACCGAGTCCAGAATTTCCTGGCTGACTCTCCGGGCTGTTGGGTTATGTGACTTAAGTCATCAGTGTCCGGTGGTTGCACATAAGTGACCTGGAAGTTGTCAATAAATGTGTCTTCTAGGTTCTCCCAACTGCCAATGGAGTTTGCCAGCGGACTATTCAGCCTATGCGAGGCTGTCCCTTGAGTTTCAGTGGGATGTACTTTATGGCATGCAGATCATCGCCACGGGCCATATGAATGTGGAGAAGGAAATCTTCGATCCATCCCGCGGGGTATGTTGTTCCATCATATGGTTCTATGTTTACGGGCTTAAACCCCTCTGGGAATTCATGCTCCATTACTTCGTCAGTGAAGCATAGGGGGTCTGCGGCACCTCTATGCCGGGCTATATCACGACGCAGTTCCGATGAGACTGATCTGCTGTGTTAGGCCTGGCTGGATTTGTATTTAGTATATCCGGCGTGGCTGTCATCGTCGCGCCTTGGGGCGTGTCCCCGTGATCCGTAGATCGATCTTGACTGTCCTGCTTTGTTTTTCAAGTCTTCTCGCAGGTCATGCGTGTAGCCCCGGGCCTTCGTGTTTTTGTTTGTTTGGCGACGGGGTGCGGACTAGTGTTCGGGCTGATATGCCGCTTTGTCTCGGCCACGAGGTGGCCGGTCAGCCGCATCCTGTGCTGGTAGTGTAGGATCTAGTCCCTCCTCCTCAAATTGAGGTAACAACCTACGCTTCGGGTAACTTTTGTTTGGGCGCTCAAGTCCGTATTCCTCGGCTGCCAGGACCTCAGTCCATCTATCAGTTAGCAGATCTTGATCAGCTTGGAGCTGCTACTGTTTTTTCTTCAGGCTTTTTGCCGTGACTATAAGCCGGTGCTTGAAGCGCTCCTGCTCGACGGGATCCTCAGGCATGATAAATTCTTCATCGTCGAGGCTCACCTCATCTTCGGAGAGGGGCATGTAATTGTCATCCTCCGAGTCTCCATTCGTTGCCTGTTCATCAGGGCTAGCTTGCTCATCCTCCCGACCGGTTTGCTCGAAGCATGGCTGGGCGGGATTGTTTTCGTCTTCGGCATCATCCGGAGTGGTATTGTCTCTTGTGCCGGTATCGCTATTTTTGCTATGGCGGGGCTTAGAGCGGCACCGCTGACGCCGATGCTTAGATTGCTTTTCAAGGGGATTATCCTCCGTTGCCTCATCGCCATTGTTTTCTTTGGGTGTGTCCACAATATATATATATATATATATATATATATATATATATATATATCATATGATGAGGTGGTTGTCCAGCGCCCTGTGGGCGGTGGTTCCTGTTCTTCTACAGCATCGTCGTCCATACCGTCGATGTCTTCGGAGTCAAAATCAATCAAGTCGGTTAAGTCATCGACAGTTGCTATCAAGTGGGTGGTGGGTGGGTAACGAATTTCTTCGTTGTCCGCTTCCCACTCAAGCCGGACATAGTTCGGCCAAGATTCTCCTGACAGGGAGAGATATTTTAATGAGTTTAGCACGTCACCCAATGGCAAGTGCTGAAAGATATCCATGGAGCTAAACTCCATGATCAGTGCTCAGTCAGGTTCGGCAGGCACGGATGCACGCGGTTCGGAGCCCCTGGCCGGAGACGAGTCCGAGCGCCCGAAGACACAGATATCCTTGGAAGTGAGATCCGTGTTTGGCTCTATCGCTGCTGAGTGTGCGACCTCTGTGGCGGGGTCCATCCACCCGTCCTCGGATGGCACGATCTGCTCAGGATTTAAAGCCAGGGTAGCTGCAGGTGTGATCTCCCGAACACCGTCCGATGGTAGATCTAGGTCGTGCTCATCGCGACTGTAGGGTGCACCTGTTATGGGCTCGAATCCGTTGAAGATCAAGTCTCCGCGGATGTCGGCGGTGTAGTTCAAGCTTCCAAACCTGACCTGATGGCCAGGGGCGTAGCTATCGATCTGCTCCAGATGGCCAAGTGAGTTGGCCCGCAGTGCGAAGCCGCCGAAGACGAATATCTGTCCGGGGAGGAAAACCTCACCCTGGATCGCATCACATCCAGCCTTACGGTGACGACACAGTGGAACTCTCAATGAAAGCACCAATGTCGGTGTCAAAACCGGCGGATCTCGGGTAGGGGGTCCCGAACTGTGCGTCTAAGGCTAATGGTAATAGGAGGCGGGGGACACGATGTTTACCCAGGTTCGGGCCCTCTCTATGGAGGTAATACCCAATTTCCTGCTTGATTGATCTTGATGATATGAGTATTACAAGAGTTGATATACCACGAGATCGTAGAGGCTAAACCCTAGAAGCTAACCTATGATTATGATTGTTGTTGTCCTACGGACTAAACCCTCCAGTTTATATAGACATCGGAGGGGGCTAGGGTTACACATAGTCGGTTACAGAGAAAGAAATCTACATATCCGAATATCCAAGCTTGCCTTCCATGCAAAGGAGAGTCCTACCTGGACATGGGACGAAGTCTTCAATCTTGTATCTTCGTAGTCCAACAGTCCGGCATAAGCGTATAGTCTGGCTGCCCAAGGACCCCCTATTCCAGGACTCCCTCACCGCCCTCAAGCCAAATCGGGCTAGCCGCACCCCACCTCATGCGTCACCTCCGTTCTGCACCCCGCTGTCTTCCCGCGCCTCCTCTCTACCGCACCTCGTCGTCGGCCGCTGCACCGCCGACACCCGCCTCCACGTCGACACCGTCTCCGGCCGGATCCCACGAGATCCGCCCCGGATCTGCCGCCCCTCATCGGCCCGCGTTAACCCCGCGCCGGGACCAGATCCACTGACCCCGCAATCCAAACGACGCGTGCGCGTCCCGGATCCCTCGTCTCGCTCGACCTCGACCAGTTTGTCCGAGGGTATATTTTTCGTCCAAGTCTCTGGATCCGGTTATTATGTGTGCATGTTTGTGGGATCATAACTTTGTGCTCGTTTCGCCGATTGGAGTGTATGATATGTCAAAATATTCATCTCTTGATGCTCTATATTATGGCTGCGTTTCCATTCATGTTACTATTCATCTTGATGCCATAACCATTATTGCAAAAGTGCTAAGTGATATAATCTGCTGAAAACTGTTGTAACTTGTCATTTTGTCTTTTTATTGCATTTCGTGTGATTTTCTTTTGAGCAACATGCCTACATGTATAGAAGAACAATCATGTCATCTTTGCATTTGCGTATTCCATTTTTCATGATATGCCCTATGGTGACTAGAACAAGCTTGCAAAGAGGGATACTTGTTTTCTGTTTCCAGGCACTTAGTAATTTCTATTTGTCTAAATCTGTTATATTATGATGCCATGTTTGCTTGATGCTACCATCAAATGCATGCATAATATGGAGATGTTCAGTAATCATGTTTTGATATCCATGTTTTGCTCTATCATGCCATGCCATTTGATGCCTCGTATAAGTCATATAGCATATGTTTTTGTTGCTATCAACTTGCCTAATGATGTTCCAGTTTTCTATAAACTTCGTGATGCAATGTTGTGAGCTAGTTATTAATTAACCTATGCCTCTTTTGGAGATGCTTCAAACACTAGAATTGAAGTGTGTTATGTGTACTTCAATGACATTCCTTTGGTTGCTATGTAAAGTTGCGGTAGCATGTCTCTTTCTTGCTATCAAGTTGCCATCATGATAAATCTGTCAATCTATTAACATCATGTTCCATTTTGCAAAAATCATAGTAATTAATATATGCATCATATGAACTTTTGCCCTTGGAGTAAGTTATAGTTTATCATGTCTACTATATGCCCATGTCCTTTGCATAATTATTAAAATAGCTATGCTTGCTGTTATGTGCCTCCAAAGTCAGCATCATAATGTTACTCTTTTGCATTCCAAGATTGTCACCAAGTCTGAGGATCTGCTATTTCATATGCCTTGATGATATGTTGTTTAGTTACTATGTTGCTTGTTTCTTTCTGGTTGTGCTTCTTCTCCATAGTTCCGACTTCGTTTGCGATTGTGAGGACTTGTTCGACTATGCTTGGTTCGTCTACGCCCGTTCGTATTTTTCATGGACTCGTTCTTCTTCCTAGCGAGATTTCGGGCAAGATTACCATCACCATGGATCTCACTACTATCTTCGCTATGCTAGTTGTCTTGATTCTATTGCTATGTCGCACTTACTATCACTTGTTTATCAAGCCTCCCAAATTGCCATGACAGTCTCTAGCCTTTTCCACCATCTTAGCGAACCGTTGTTTGTCTATGTTACCGCTTTGCTCAGACCCTCTCATAGCATTGCTAGTTGTAGGTGAAGTGCAGGTTGTTCCATTTTGGGACATGGATATCTTGGAATATCACAATATCTCTTCCTTAATTAATGCACATATATACTTGGTAAAGGGTGGAAGGCTAGGCCTTTTGCCTGGTGTTCTGTTCCACTCTTGCCGACCTAGCTTTCATCATACCGGTGTTATGATCCTTGATTTTGTGTTCCTAACACGGTCGGGGTTTATGGGCCCTCCTTAACAGTTCACTTTGAATAAAACTCTTCCAGCAAGGCCCAACATTGGTTTTAACATTCCCATCATAATAACATTGAATTAATTAACTAATTTGCATAGGGGGTCGGATCCTTGAGGAGTAATTTAACATAATACAGTGGGGCTAGTGCTGATGGTGTTGGTCCCAAACAGGCAGACTGTGGGGCCACCTCGGGGCAACTCAAGGTCTGGTTTTCTTCATAGACTAACCAATCCATCCGGGGCCTGAGACAAGATACGCGCGGCAACTATCAGGGTGTTGGCGCCCCGGTAGGTATTGCTGGACTTGTTTTACCATTGTCGAAATGTCTTGTGAACAGGGATTCCGAGTTTGATCAGGTTGTTCCAGGAGGAGGATTTTCCTCCGTTACTCGTGAGAGCTTGTCACGGGCTAAGTTGGGACACCCCTGCAGGATTTAAAACTTTGGAGAGCCGTGCCCGCGGTTATGTGCCAGATGGGAATTTTTAATATCCGGTTGTGGAGAACTTGACACCAGATCTGAATTAAAATACACCAACCGCGTGCATAACCGTGACCATCTCTTTTCAAGTGAGTTCGAGAAGAAAACATGGTGGGGTTATGTTTGAACGTAAGTAGTTTAGGATCACTTCTTGATCATTAGTACTTTGCGACCATTTGCGTAGTTTCTCATCTTACTCTTGTACTCGCAAGTTAGCCACCATATAATGCTTAGTCGCTTGCTGCAACCTCACCACTTATCCATTCCATACCCATTAAGCTTTGCTAGTCTGGATACCCATGATAATGGGATTGATGAGTCCTCGTGGCTCATAGTTTACTACAACAATAGTTGCAGGTACATGTAATGCGATGATCATGACGTGAGAGCGATGTTTGCTTTTTTTGAGTTCTTCTTCTACTTCTTCTTTGATCAGGGGATAGGTTCCGGGTCGGCAGCTTGGGCTAGCAGGGTGGATGTCTTTTAGAGTTTCTGTTTGTGTTTTATCCGTAGTCGGATGTTGGTCTTATGTATGATGTTGTTGTATTCATGTGGTATTGTATGACTTTTGTTTGTATCCCCATTTATTATTTAATGGTACGATGTAATGATATCCACCTTGCAAAAGTGTTTCAATATGCGGCTCTATCCTTGGTGGGATCTTCGAGTTCCTCTCGGATAGGATCACATATTGGACATGACACTATTTCTCTTAGCCTCATGTTCTTCGATGTGTACTAAGAGTCTTAATCGTCTTAATGCTTTCGTTTTTAGCTTGATGTAGGAAGTGGGTGTTCTTACCTTGGAGTCTCTTTTTATATTTCTCCTTTTGAATTCACTTCTCCGAGTCCTGTTTATCTGGCTTATACTTAATGGATCTGGGTAGCTCTGACTATTGATCTAAAAAAGAAGTAACTTCATGTCAGGATGCAGTTCCTGCAAGGAGGGATGTATGGTCAACCTCGAGACCATGTTTCCAAAATGAGGCTGGATTCACATAAGGTGCCCGTTCCTTAATGATGCTGGATTAGACACAAGGTGCAAATTCCCAGATGATGTTGGATTACACACAAGCTAGGTGGAGTCGTCAACTGTCCGTGTCCTCATGGCTCTAGTAAAGGCTCAAAGAAAGCGTGCAACAACCCTTAAGAATGTTGCTGAGTTCATAAGAAAGCTAAAAGAGCGATCAGATGCCCTCTTCACCCAAGCCAAAGAAGAGATGGAAGAAGCCAGAAAGAAGATAACATAATAACTATTGTCAATACTAATTTTCATTCATAATAACTAGGTTCAAGTGTTTATCCAGTCAGCATGCCTGTTGTGATGTTTTTGCATCGACTGAGATCTATGTAAGTCTGATGCCGAGATTTGGCACAATATATATATTTTCCGGGTCATATAATAACATCCATTACTTTCCAAATAATAACAGACGAACCATTGGACATGGTATAGTTCACACGCAAGCCCAACATTCCAAGTTCAACTTTCACATCAAACTTATGTTCACGGATATCTTCACATTCATTGATAATGTCCACAACCATGATTCACTTCAAAGAAAAAAGATGTGAGAATTTGAAATAAAGAAAAATCTCTAGTTCTTCCTACAAACAACAATGCTTCTCCAAAACAACATTTAGTTTAGAGCCAAAACACAAATTCCTTCTGGGAGCATTGATGAAAAAGGTGCATTTTCTACAAGAGTGGAGTAGGGACTCACGTATAAAATATTGTGGTCTTCCACTAAAATTGAGGTACATCCTTGGTCCTCCGCTTGCCCGCCTATAGCCTTGCCCATGGCATTGACGGCCTGGGGCAGGGAGGGAGGTGGAGCGGCAAGTTTCCTCACTCGTCGGGGCACCCAACTGGCTTTTATGCCGGAGAACTCGTCTTCGTGCTCGCCGGATGCTATAGAGAGTGGAGAAAATGGTGCAAGGAGGATATGGGGAGAGGAGGTGTGGTGCGGTTCTTGCCAGGCATCTGGCCTCGTTTAAGTAGAGGGGCGATGAGAGGAACCAATCGGCTCACGGAAGGACACGGGTTGCCGGCACATGCGCGGATTCAATGGAGGTAAGCGGGGCAGTCTGAAGCCCGTTGAATGCGGCGAGGAGGCATGTTCAGCTTGGCGTGCTGCGAGTGGTGCTCTCTTGGCCGGCGCGCCGGTTTAATGCCTGCGCCAGTGAGAGGTCGCGTCCACTCTGGCGCAGTGTGAGAGAAATTACTCCCTCCGGTCCTTTTTTGTTTCGGTACTACTACTCTAGTGGCAAGACGCCCGTGCATTGCATGAAACACCAAGATGCATTTATTTTACAAACTACCTATTGTGATTGACCGATGCGGGAGTAATATCATGTGTAAAAACTAATGACATATGCAGATCCTCTCCGACACTGACCTCCGATAGCGCATCAACGGCACCGTCCGTGTCCCAACACCTTAGACTGAGCAGAGTGGGGGAGACGAGAAAGAAGAGAGATAAGGTGAGGAGGATTAGGGTGTGGAGGTGGTAGGTGGTCGGACTGAGCGGAGGCATGGAGATGGACAACGCCGGCAGCGGCCACCAAGCCACATTGTTGCATAGGCTTCCTTTTTTTAATTGCTCAACAATGAGGTTGCGGGTATCTTATTGCAAAATTGCCATAGTTTGATTTCTATCCGTCAGATATAGATCAGACGGCTATATTGCGGGATGGCAGGCACACCAGCATCACTAACCCAGTTTTTTAAAGAGAAAAGAAGAGGGAAGCTAAGAGAAGAGAAGAGAGAAAGAGAGATAAAGAGTAGAGATAAGATAATCTCATTTTGCAAGTTAAATTCATGGACAAACTTTGACCCAGAAATACGACAGGGACTAGTAAATCGGGACAGAGGTAGTAGTGATCAATTCCATTTTACGCTCCATACTAATCGTTCTAAAAAATTGTATAACATGCCATTGAAAATCAGAATTCTTACCCCCTAAAAATGATTTTTTAAACGTGGCAATTCGGTTTGTGGCGACTGGCGAGCCACCGCCTCCAGGTCGTCCACCTGTGGTCCTCAACCATTAATTCCTACGGAATAAACTATCACGCAAGCTGGCTATTCCTACAAAGGTGCTCTCCACCATGTACCCGGTACCCACGCATGCAGCAATCATGCACCTAGGGTTTATTTGTTTACGTTACCTTTGCATAACTCTCATGTGTGTGAGACAGCGAGAGACCGACTATGTGCGCCTCTTCTCTTTGTATGTGTACTCCACCATTTGTTGGGTGTCCAAAATATTATACAGTAATAACTAGCAATGTGACAATGAGTTGCAACACGTTCAAAGTAGATTAATACATATTCACCAATTTGATAGAAAAGAGTCTAGTTTTGAAATACATATATCACTAAAAATATGTTATGTTTCACTCAAAATATATTTCTTTGGCGGTTTTGATGAGATAAGGGAGGAATGTGGTTGGTTTCAAGATTCGAGAAGTGGTATATTGTTGAAGAAATCCCATGTGTGTGTGTGGTGTGTGTGTGTGAGAGAGAGGGAGAGAGGAGGAGGACGGAGTGTGTGTGTGACAAACACACAAAGAGTGTGTGCGAGAGGTATCACCATAAAATGAGGCGATAGTGTGTGTGTACGATCAAGAGGGCGTGTCTGAAGAAGGGACAAAAAATCTACATAGATACAAGGAGCGCGAGGGAGACATGTACGAGATAGTGGAAGCAAGAGTGTCTGGATGTATAAACCTATCTGTAGGCTGGTCGATCAATGTTTGTGAGAGAAATACGAGTCGGGGGTGCAGAAGTGAGAGTTTTGTGTGTGTGAAAGAGACGGTAGTTGGGAGGGGGAGGAGGTGTGTGTGTGTGAGAGAGAGGGGGGAGTTTGGCTGCTCGGTAAACAAATGAATAACGTCAGATTGATAACTGAAATGATGACGGAAAGGAGACCCCAAAAAACGTTGTGTGTGCGAGAGAGAGTAAGTTTAGTGGTAGGAGTCATATCTAGAAGGATATAAGGTGCGTGAGAGAACCCTAGAGAGAAAGACAAAGTGAAAGACGAGTGAGAATGCGTGTGTGGCGGTGAAAATGAAAGCTTAGGTACCTAGTGATACCAGAGAACGATAGACGTGAGAGATAATGAAAACCGTGTAATGTATAATGATAGGGAGAGGGTGACACTTCTCGAGGGAGACGTCGAGAGACCATGTTTGCGAAAATAGGAGAAACATGTAGTGAGCGTGCGAATGAGCTGGAGAAAATAGAGTGATAGCTACTTGAAGGAGCACGCGAGAGAGATGGGCGTGAAAGGAGATTCAAATATTTAGTTGCATAATAGAAAATGTCAACATAAAAGGTATTCAAATATTTGAATTCAAGATGATGATACATGTAATTCATATTCGAACCAAAACTGATCTGTCAAACATGCATACTCATATGAATTCGCGTGCATCTATGTTATTTAATATCTAGATATTACTGATCCATACATTTTAGTAGAACATAATTTGGTTTAAAAATTTTAAATTCAACCTTATGATTTTGAGATTATTGTAGTTGTAAATCATAATATATATATATATATATATATATATATATATAAAGGATCATAATTCTTTGTTGTGCTTTTGAAAGTATATATAAAAAAAGATGCATATTGAATTTTATTTGAATCAAAAATGGATCCTACCTGAAAAAATAGAATACAAAATGGATTGGAATTGAGTTGGCACGGGAAACGTGCAAGCTTTTTCTCAAAAAATTGAAGGAAGTAGCAAAACTTGCAGTAACTGCCCCAAACAAAAATATGGGAGATGGAACTTACTGCATGTCCCTGACATGCAACACCTGTCGGCTCGACTTCAATAGGTCTTGATAGGGGAAGGTTTGTAATTTCACTCAAATGTGACGTAACCGCCTCTCACCCGGATTCATACACTGTGGGCGCCAAAACACACTGTCTCCTCGGCCGAAATCGCCTCTCACCCGGATTCATACACTGTGGGCAAATATTCGGTGTATGCAAGATTACCGTCCTATCCCCAGCAGCCCAATATTCCTGTGATGTCTGAAATTTTAAACGGGGGATAAGTTGGTAACCTTCCCCGCATTTGAGACAAGCGCGTCCCAAAGACATGGTTCCCCCTACCTCTCTCCCTCCATTCCATTTCCCTATTTGTACTCCATGGGCGCCGAAACACCCTCTCCACCCTAGCGTCCTCCGTCCGCCACCCCATCCACCACCGTCCTCCACCATGCTGGAGCTGATACCCCGATGCCATCATCCATTACAAGAGATCGACCTCTCTCATTCATTGCTTCAGACGAGGATCCTTGCATCCCGTCCTCTCGCTTCATCCCCGACGTCGTCGACCTTGCAGCCCGCTCCTACGATCGTCTCGCCCACTGCACCGGGATATTTCCCCGCAGCCACCATCTACTCTCCTAGATCTACTTCCACGCTGCCAACAGCCATCGCTACCACAGCACCGTCAAATTCTCAGCAGATGCATACATGGCGCCGCACCAGAGGCGGTACTCTCTCGTATCTTCTCAACTTATTTGTCGCAGCAAGAAAATAGATCGCCACAGCTTTACTGTGATTTCTTGTCCATCAATTCGGCTTGTTAGTTGAAAGAAAGCATTGGTTGCAAAGTTGCCTTTATCCGGTTTGCACCTTCAGATCCGCCATGGCACGCTCAACACTATACTCGCAATGCTTATGGTTTTCCCCTTTTATATTCTACACTAGTTAAATGACAGTAGACTAAATCTCAAAATTGGGTTAGTCGATTTTTGACAGCTTGCCGGAGTTCGCCGGAGGGAAGGAAGGGGTCGGGTGGGGACGGTGGTTGTGGGGGGCATTGTCCTAGCGGTGGTGGGGCCTCGCCGGAGGAAAAAAAAACTCGACACGGGGTAGGGTGGTGTGGGAGTGGGGGGCTGAGGAACACATGCGGTGGGGTGGTTCAGGGGAGGGCGGGGGTTGGGGCCGGTGGTTTGATCAGTGGCATGTGCGGTGTTCTATAGGGGAAGAATCAGATACGAGGAAGAAGGGTTAGGAGACGTAGGATTTTCATCCAATTGCCTACAATTGTCGATTGACCAAAAAGACAAAATTCACGTGACCTGCATGCAGACATTCCTTTTTATTCAGTACCATCATTGTAGCTGCTTAGCACTGCTCCTCAATCAATCAAGCTAAACAACGTGCCACTCATAATTCCAAATTGTTGCTCAAATACGAATCTGATATGATGCTGATATTACTAAAACATATAACTTTTAATTGGTCAGCTAATATTTTACTTTTGAAAAGCATGTGCACCACATATAGAGAGACAACAGGGAGTTGCATTCTTAATGCGCCCTGGTTCATCGTGTGTGGGCATTGCACAACGAACATTTTATTATCCTAAATCTGCTTGCTCTTCTTTATCATGTTCCTCTTCTGTTCTTCTTTAATAAGTACTTTCTCCGTTCCTAAATACAAGTCTTTGTATAGATTCCACCATGGACTACATATGGAGCAAAATGAGTGAATCTACACTCTAAAATGTATCTATATACATTTGTATGTGATCCATACTGGAAATATCTACAAAAACATATATTTTCGAACATAGGGAGTATACTAGTAGTACAATATGTTCCTTGTAGTGTGGAGGAGGAGGGACATTTGGAGTGTTCAGGTCTATTTGGTCGGTTGTGATGGACACTTTCAACTCTTCGGGCCTCTTTGATTCGTAGGATTTTGTAAACATAGGTATAGGAATTGTAGTGGCCTGCCCACTTGAATCCTATAAGATTAGCAAGGAAATGTGGGAAGTTGTGTCGCCTTGGAGAGTTACACTGATATTAACAGTACCGCACCTTCAGTTGAAGAGAGCTGGTATACGAAGCCTTTCTAGCTGTACTGGCAATAGTAGCCCATATTTTCTATCAAGTTCTACTTTCTTGATTTTACTTATGATGCTTACGATTGTCCCGTTATATCTACACTATGATCTATGTAGCTGCTTTGTGTCGCACTAGTAGCAGTCCACTCTTGAAGCTAAAAAACACACTAGTCATAAGTCCAAAGCTTACTTCTTCAAATACGAATTGTGATATGATACTGATACTAGTTAACAGACACACATTTAATTGGTCAGCTAATGCTCCCACTTGATTTTCCAAATGCATGTGGCCACATATAGAGAGACAGCATGGAATTGCATTTCTTTGGGTGCTGTGATTCATCATGAGTGGGCAACCAACATTGTATGGAAACAAGAAGAATCTCAAGAATATGCTTCCTCTTCTATTCTTTAACATGTTCCTCTTTTATTATTCTGTATTTAGTACATACATTGTGTTCCTTGTCGGGAAGGGGGGTAGGAACATCTGCAGTCAATAGCTGATAGAGCTAGCCTGTACGTGATCGACATGCTTTTAATTAGTAGCAGCAATACAACACCGTATTTTCCAGCTAGTTCCACTTTCCCGATTTATATATGCTAGTTATGGTGTACACCTTTTATGTACACTACGATCTGCCTAGTTGTTGTGTGCTCTTGTTATCATGGTTTGGCAATAAACTTTCTATACAGTATATTATGAACCTATCATCTGCCAACTATCCTTACTTCCGGAGCTCCCAATAGGGAGCCTATTTTTTGTGTACTTGTGCCAGATTATATTAATGCACGCACCATATTACAACAACCATGGGCTCTCTCATCAGAAACTAGTGATAGTGCACAAGGGTTTACAGGGAGCCCCTATTATATTAGAATATTCTCTGCATTACAAAGATAATCCCACTACTATTTATGTTTTCATGCTTCTCAGATATTGTACGTAATCACAATGAATATTAGAATGCGTGCATCAGAAGAATATTGTGGAACATTCCAATGACTAAGAAACTTGGCACCAAGGCATTGAGTTCCATTCTGGATGCAATGAAACTCATACGCTCCTACCTGCAGATTCTTGTTTAGAATATGATCCTAATGACTACTCTGACCTCGAGGACTCGAAGGCAGATGGCATGTCCTGTACACCCATCAAGGTGCATCTTCTAATTTGGCAACATTTTATTGATTGCGCGTATCTTGCATAAGGTGTCTTGCATTTAGTTTACTTTGTTGCACCACCATCTGCTTAGTTTACTCATCATATATGTCAAGATGCCATGCCCATCAATTATCAATACATATTCCATATATCATCATACCATGTTTTTCCACTCAAATAATGTTCTTGTGTATCAGACAGAGAAAAGGAAGAGGGTGATTGCTGAACCTGAAGGAGCACCAACAAAGTCCTTGAAAAACATGGTGGTGCCTGAGAAATCATATAACACCCCATTTATATTGGCTCTACAACTAGTGACACAAAATGTCGGTGTACAAAAGTAGGGGCTCTGCTTTTGACCCCTTTACTCGTGCACGGGCAGTCAGAGCCTCCCGCCACGGCCACGCACAGACACGGCAGGAAAGGGAAGTCGGAGAGAAGCCAAAACCACAAGACAAACGAAGCAACAACGAGGACCAAGGCCACGAAGATCAGGTGGATAAAGTAGGTTCTCCCGGCAAGGACCCTTGCCGGGGCAGCCTCAGCGGCCCCAACAAGACCCTTGCCAGGCCAGCTCGCCCATGCCAACCGAGCGAGCCACCCTTGAGCCCACCAACGTTGAACAGATGCATTGCGACAAGGCTCGGGAGGCACCTCCGTGGTGGCATGCAGACCTTTGTGAAGACATAGAATGCTCAAGATCAGAAGAGGATAGAAAGGCAACCATCCTCACCAAGGAAACCCGCAAGACCCCCGGCAAGATCCTTGCCGGGGAAGCCAGCGCGCCACGGCAAGACCCTTGCCGGGCTACCCGGCAAGACCCTTGCAGGCCACCCAGTAAGACCCTCGCCAAGCGCACCGGTCGGGCCACCGCCAGGCCCGCACAAGCCAAGTCACCACCACCGTTCGCATGCAGCTGCTGACCCAACCAGCTGGGCAGGCACCTGCGTGGCAACATGCAAACCTTCGTGGTGGCTCCACCACCGCGCCACCTCAGCTGCCTGCCTGCCTACATGGCACCGCATGCATCGCTGGCCAGGGCGCGTGTCAAAGCAAGGGGGAGCGGGGACGGACGGGACGGGCCTCGCCCCTGTCCCCGATAAAGCGAAGGGACACCTAAGCCTCGCATTTAATGCGTCTTGTCCTGTAATACTAGCGATAAACTCGCAATGCTGTAGCACTTTCCACCTCCTATATGCCACTGTGGCAGCCCCTTTTGCCTATAAAAGGAGGCCCATGGCACACAAAGAAGGGATTCGGCTCTTTCGAACCCCACAGCACCCAGAGCTAGTTCTAGAGCTCAAGAACACTAATACATCCACAAAAGCAGTATCGTAGGGTTTTACGCATCTTTGCGGCCCGAACCTGGGTAAATACCCCTTGTGTCGTCTGTTAGTCCCGCTCTTCTCACGATCCCTGCGCCCTGTAACTGTAGAAGGGATTGCAGTGATCCCATAGGTGTCGTTTCCCACCGACACGAAATGTATGACCAACTCCTGCAGATTGTACCCCTACACAGGACCTTCACTCCAGCAAAAGGTATGCTGATTACAGTTGCCATAGCACCAGCCGTACCACAGAAAAATCCCACTCCAGAAAAAAGTACAGCAAGTCCACCGGCCGAAGACCTATCCCAACTGCAGAGACGGCCAATTCCTGCAGATTGGAACCCCATTCCAGTTATTCCAAGTTTGAAAGACAATGCTTTCAATGTTGTTAGGAATTACGTGCATATATTCCCATCATGGGAAGATTATAGTGAAGACAAATACCATTTTCACATCTTCCTGTCCCACTTATGTGTAAGTGCTATTATCCATGGTGATTATTTTCCTGTTCTCTGCTGATTGAACACATCAATGATTTACATTACATTGTTGTAAGTAGGCGAGAGTCAATCTGGATAGTCATGACAAGCAAAGCTTGCTTGTGCTTTTCAAGGAAGCATTGCAGCAGTATCAGTGTGTCGTGGTGGAGCACGAGCACCTATGGGGCAGGGGGCCCCTTCTCGGTCCGGCGGGGAGTGGAGGGTCGCACGAAGAGCAGATCGAGGTCGGGCGCGTGGGGGATTTTACCCAGCTTCGGAGCTCTCCGGAGAGATAAAATGTGGGGACCCCGACTTGCAAGTCGTGATCACCGAATGCACGTGTACAGTGATCCCAGAGATCAATGCTCACTGAACACACAGAAGCTGAATAACAAGAGTCTTACATCCATACATACCGTCTTACACAAATAGTGACCATCACGGTCAAGTCTTACATCGATAAAGCCTTAAGGGCTAAACATCAAATGAAACATAGCAGCGGAATCATCATCGATAAGTAGAACCCATGCCATCTGCCTTAACCCTACAGGCATTCTGACTGGGAAAACGTCCTAGTTCACATGATCGTCTCCAAAGAACTCTTCTTCGAACTCCGGTTCTTCCATGCCTGGTCAATTAAATAACCAAGTGGCAAGCCAATGAGTACTTTGAATGTACTACGCAAGCAACCCATGATTTGGTTCAAGGTACAAGAATGCATGACATAGGTAAAGTTTTGCATAAAGCTAGTTTTGAGTGCAGGACATGTTCAACATCCTATAAAGCATGCATCAAGAGAATTCCAAAGAACCATGAGAACTGGTCACAGATATCATCATAAATAGAATGGGCACCAACCCATTTATCATAAGCGAGAGGGCACCAACCCATCTCGATCGTATCAAGTCCTGGACTTGATCCATAACAACACCATCATCTCACACACACCGGTTTGAAAACAAGTGGGCGTAGCCCAAGAGCGGTTACCTAATCTGTCCATGACCGTGGACACGGCTATTCGAATAGTTTTACACTCTGCAGAGGTTGCACACTTTACCCACTAGATCCGGGGAACTTCCGTGTCAAGCCACGACCCGCGGTACCTCAAGTACCCGGGGTAAGCACCCGATCATTACCTTTCCCTAGACGACACTAACATGGAGTCCACTCGATTGGCAGTAACCCCCGTGCCCAACATTTCAACAACCTTTTTGTGGAGCCTTGCTCCCATTTCCATCACATACCACCGCACGGGTACCAACGGTGTGTCCGGTGCCACAAAAACAGTCATGGCCGCCCTACAGCACGACCCGCCCCAAGAGAGAGCACCAACTCTCCCCGTCACTAATAATGCGGGCTCCAAGCTAGTATCGGTCTAGGTACTCAACAATGCCCTTCCCATATAAGGGTAGAGTGGTTATGCATGTAAGGTTGGAATAACGGTCGCAACTCCGACCAATCCGCTTTTGAAAACCACACACCCTTTTTCACTTGGCACACCACTTCGTCCATCAAGTGGTCACCCATCTCTTCATCTCCCTCGGGCATAAGTGGCACCCGATGGGGTTTTCAAAATACTTTTGAAATCACTTTGCCTCTCTCATCATGCACAACCCATCCCATTTATGTAGCACCTACATTTGCATCCTAGCTACTACCCACCGGCATAGCCCTCATAAAAAGGTAGGGCCATGCACCGTGCAAGTGTCAACGAGAGATGTAATCGTGGCAACCACCTACGTGGTTCACCATCCCGTCATGATTCCAATGCATCATCGATAAAGAGCTAAAAATGACATGCATGTAAAAGGGGCATCATAGTCATGGTCAAAGGGCTGCTTGCCTTGGTTGGCTTGGTCTTCAAAGTCTTCCCAAGATGCTCCTCCTTCCTCCTCAGCTCCCTCGTCAAACACGTGATCTAACGTTGCAAGAAAACAACGGAAAAATAAGGCAATAATAAAAACAGAAAAGTCAAAGTGCTCTGAAAAATGTCAACTTAATTTTGTAAAATACTAGGAGGAAAACTAGGAAGGGGGCAACTTTTGGTTTTGGTCCCGAGTAGCAAAATAGGAGTTATGGATTTTCAAAGGCTCATTTAAAGGCCAAAACCCACATTTAAATATTTACAGAAAAGGAAAAGTGATTGGATCTGAATGAAAGTTGTACCAATAAATAGATTGCAATATTCTAGGAATTTAGAAATTGGAATCACTGCATTTGGACTATTATTCTGCCCTGTGGAATTTTTGGAAATACTACGAGAAAAGAAAAGGGGAAATGGCGCCGTACATTGGGCGGAGGGCCACAAGAAGCAGAGGCCTGTGGGGAAACCCCAGCCCACGCTGCCGCCACGAAAGGCGTAAAGGGCGAGTACGCCTTCGCCGACGGCGGTCTGTCTTGTGCAGCGTGCGTTTAAACTCGACGGTGGATCCCACCCGCCGTATGCGTGAGATCGACAGCCGGCCCCACGGCGGCCGTCGTCTACCTCCGCCAGAGGCGACGCGAGCTTCGCCGGGCGGCGATACAAGGCACGGAAGGGGAGGGGACTACCGTTGGATTCAGCAGGAGTCGCGGATCCAAGGTGGTGGTGGAGATGGTCGCGGGGTGGCTCTGCCACGGCGACGAGGTCCCGCGGCGGAGATGCTTGGGCGCCGGTGGCTCGGCCGTTCCCACTGCAAAGCGAGGGGCAAGCGAGGGAAAGTGTCGGTGAGGTGAGGAGGCCGAATCGAGGGAGAAACAGGCGGAGGGGGCCTGCACCACAGATCGACGCGACCCGAGGCGGCGGAGCTCGAGCTCGATCTCGAGCTCGGGCGGCTCTGGAGCGAAATGGGAGGATCCAGGGTGGATTGAGTGCGAGGAGGCGGCAGGGAGGAAAAGGAGGGCTCGGGAACGCCTAAGTAGGCTGGCCACGGTTCACCGTGGGCGTGGCCTCACTGCACCAAGGGGTTCGCTCTGGAGGTCGAGGGAGGAGGAGAGGAGCTGTCCACGGCGCTCGTGGGAATGGAGTAGGCGCGCCGGAAGGAGAGAGAGCAAGGAGGGCCTGGCGTCCAGCGTGAGAGGCCAGCCATTGGCCGAGCCGGCGGGCGTCGGCACGCGCTGCAGAGGGGAGAGAGAGGGGAGACAGAGGGCGGCACGGCGGCAGGCAGCAGACGCCGAGGCGCATCACCGGCCAGCGATGGGATGGCACGAACGGTCGGGAGGCGCGGGCGTCAGGCTCGGCCGCCAGAAGGCGCTCAGAGCAGACTTTGGCGGCATGTGTGCGCTGCGTGCTCTGCCGTGTCCACTTAAGCCTGGAAGCTACAGACAGCATGGGACAAGACCAGAGAAAGGCCCGAGATGCCCAGGGTGCGAAGGGAGAGAGGGAAGCTGGGAGAGAGGAGAGAAAGGTTGTCCAGAGAGGACAAACTTGATTCCCCCCTTCCTCCACATTGTTTCTTCGGGTAGAAATGTGTCCAGGTGACAGAGGGAAGTGAGGAGGGGTTGTGGTAAAGAGATTAACTCATGGAGATTAGTGAAAGTGGCAAAAAGAGGCCTTTTAGCATTTTGCCAGAAGGTGTTTGATGGAGTTTTGGTTAAGTTAATGATCCTCACTGGCCAAGATACTCCAAGGGGTGAAATGTCACATAAATATAGGGCCTTCCACCCATTTTGAGCTCATTTGGACAAAGTTGCCAATGCAACTTTGGCAAACCCTAGAAATGGGCAGAAATGGGTTTGTGTAGATCCAGTGGACTAAATCATTTCTCCTTGATGTGCCACTTGGTGTGGTAGCCTTATTTGGTCATATGATCAGGCTCACCAAAGTTGGAGTCTTGGAGAAAAAGTTGGTAGTGCAAAGTGGTTCAAACTTGATTTTGGTCGAGAGAGGTTTTGAGGCACTTTGACCAAGGTTTCCTCTTCTCCAACCTGTGCCATTTGGTCCAGTTGCATCATTAGACCAATGAAGCATGTCCACCAAATTTGAGCACATTTGGACATACTTGGCAATGTAAAGTTGATCAAACTTTAGATTGAGCAGAAATGGTTTTGAGGGGTTTTGATGGTGTTATCTTGTTCTCCAAGTCATGAGACTTGGCAAGATCAACAGATATGTCATATGTGACATGATAGAATTTTCCTGGAATTTTTGGAGAATATTTCCTTTGTAAATATTTCAAAAGCTTGAAATATCGAGAAAGGGTTTTAGAGGATTTGACCAATATTTTGAACATGACCATGTGTTGAAACTCTTATATATGGACAATATATGTCCTATGAGCTTCCCTAAATTTTGTCAAATATTTTTGAAACAGAAAAATAATTATTTCCTATTAAAGACCATTTCGCCTTAAGAAAAAGCCTTTAAAAAAATAGAACAAGAACTTTTAAAATTATACTTTTGTGGTTCTGGGCATCCTATATCTAATAGGAGTCAAATATATTTTTGGAAAGATTTTTACTGCCCTTGATCAAGTACTTGCAAAGGCAAACCTCAATTCGGGGTTTTGGAAAACTAATTTTAAAAATACTTTCGCCAAATTATTTTTGTAAGAAAATTCTAGGTAGCAATATTCACATGGCATGATCATTGGTCGAGCTTGGGGTAAGGAGATGGAATATAGAGTGTAGAGTAGTTGACTTCAAGAAGCACTTGAAAAGAAACACGAGAGAAAACCAACTCCAAACAAAAGCCAAATAATGCAAAAGTTTTTGTTGGTCCAAATTTTCATGCTTCATTGATAAAAATGAAATGTTACAAAATGCAGGTGTGACAGACCTACCCCCTTACAAGAATCTAGTCCCGAGATTCCTAAACTAAACTTGAAAGAGGTACGGAAATTCGGATCTAAGGTAGTCTTCACGCCCCAAGTTGCTTCCTTGGTGTGATTGCTCCATTGGACTTTGAAGTACTTGATGGTGCGGCTTCGAGTGTGTCGTTCAGCCTCATCCGAATGCAGATGGGCGCTCACGATCGTCAAATCAGGTTGAAGATCAATGGCTTGGTGATTGGCGTCTTTGTAGAGGTCGGGCTTGTCCGGAACTTGGAGACACTTCCGAGTTGTGACACGGAACACGCCAGTGCACATCGAAAGTTCGATGGAAGTTCCAACTAGTAAGCCACTTCTCCTCGCTCTCGATGATCTTGAAGGGGCCAATGTATCTCGGCGAGCTTTCCTTTGACATGAAAGCTGGGCTCCTTTGAGAGGGTGACCGAGATAGACATGGTCTCCAACTGGAAGTTTATGTCTCTGCGGCGTGAGTCTCAGATAGCTCTTCCGCCTCGACTTGGCAGACTTGAGGCGCTCTCGACAAGCTGGACTTGCTCTTCGCTTCACGAAGGATATCGAGCCCAAAGACAAGTCCTTCTCCGGCCTCCAGACCAGTTGAGGGGTGTACGACACTTCCGCCGTATAACACCTCAAATGGTGCCATCTGGAGGCTGGCCTCGATAACTGTTGTTGTAAGAGAACTTCGGCGAAGGGAGGCAATCTTCCCACTTAGCTCCATAAGCTAAGACACGTGCTCGGAGCATATCTTGAGTATTTGATTCACTCGCTCGGTCGACCTCCGGCTCAGGGGTGGAAAGCAATGCTGAAGGACAACTTGGTCCCCATGGCCTCCTGGAACTTCTTCCAAAACCTTGAGGTGAACTGGGTTCCTCGATCTGACACAATCTCCTTGGGAACACCATGAAGGCTCACGACTCGATTGATGTAGAGACTGGCTAACTGGTTTCCCTTGTAGGTTGTCTTGACAGGAATGAAGTGGGCCACCTTGGTCAAATGGTCAACTATGACCCAGATGGAGTCATGTCCCTTGTTTGACCTAGGTAGTCCAGTGATGAAATCCATTCCGACTTTATCCCATTTCCACTCGGGAACCTTGAGTGGTTGGAGTAATCCAGCAGGTCGCTGATGCTCAGCTTTGACCTTCTGGCATACGTCACATTTTGCGACATAGGTGGCAATCTCCCTTTTCATCCCGTGCCACCAAAATCTTCCCTTCAGGTCTTGATACATCTTGGTGCCTCCCGGGTGGATGGAATATGGGCTGTCATGAGCTTCTTGCAAGATCAGGTTCTTGAGCTCAACCTTGTTGGGCACGCAGATGCGATTCCCAAACCACACAATTCCTTCCTCATCTTCTCAGAATCTCGAGGCTTTGCCTTTGATCTTCCTCTTGATGCCTTCAATACTCTCATGCCCCTTCGAGCTTTCTTGATGTCATCCATCAAGGTAGGCTTAACTTCGATGTTGGCCAAGAACCTGGTGCAACCAGTTCCAACCCAAGCTTTCAAGTTCTTCATACAAGGCGGGTAGCTTGTGCTTGAAATAGCATTCAAGGAGCAAGCCTTCTGCTCAACGATCTGCTACCACATTAGCCTTTCGTGGTGGTATTGAACACCGAGGTCATAATCTTTTATCAACTCCAGCCATCTTCTCTCGCCTCATGTTCAATTCCCTCGAGTGAAAATATACTTCAGACTTTTGTGATCCGTGTATATCTCACATCGCTTCCCCAAAAGGTAATGTCGCCAAGTTTTGTGGCATGAACCACTGCTGCTAGCTCAAGGTCATGAGTAGCGTAGTTCTCTTCGTGAGGTCGTAATTGCCTTGAAAGGTAGGCCACGACTCTGCCTTCTTGCATCGTAACACCTCCCATCCGGTTCTTGGCGCATCACAAGATATCACAAACTCCTTGTGTATATCTGGTGTGGCGAAGCTGGAGCGATGGTTAGCCTCTTCTTCAGCTCTGGAAGCTTTCTTCGCGCTTCAAGTCCCATTCAACTTCTTGTCCTTCTTCAAGAGCTGAGTCATGGGTCGGCAATGCTTGAGAATCCTTCAACGAACTTGCGGTAGTATCCCGCGAGTCCGAGGAAGCTTCGACTTCCTTCACATTGCTCGGGATTGCCATTCATCCACGGCTTCAATCTTAGCGAGGTCGATCGACAATCCCTCTTCGGTTAGAACATGACCCAGAATCCAACTTCACGCAGCCGAATTCACACTTGCTGAACTTGGCATACGGTTGGTGCTCTCGAAGCTTGTCTAGGACCATCCTCAAGTGTTGCTCGTGCTCTTCTACCGACTTCGAGAAGACAAGAATGTCATCAATGAAGACAACGACGAACTTGTCCAAATATTCCATGAAGACCTTATTCATGAGATACATGAAGTAAGTGGGGCATTGGTCAATCCAAAGGACATGACCGTGCACTCATCTGAGCCATATCCGATTCTGAATGCCGTCTTCGAATATCTTGGGGTCTGATCTTGATTGGTAGTACCCAGATCCGAGGTCGATCTTGGAGAACACCTTGGCCCCATTGAGTTGATCAAACAAATCTTCAATCTTGGGAAGTGGGTACTTGTTCTTGATTGTAACCTCATTGAGGAAGCGGTAGTCAATGCATAAGCGGATGGTACCGTCCTTCTTTGCTACAAATGTAGCAGCGATCCCCAAGGGAGGCACTAGGCGGATAAATCCTTCCTCAACTGCTCTTCCAAATGCTTCTTCAACTCGCTAACTCCTCCGATCCCATCCTATAAGGCTTCTTATAGATGGGTCCTGCTCCCGCATGAGCTCGATGACGAACTCAATGTCCCGATCAGAGGCATTCTGGTAGCTCGTCGGGAAAAACATCGGGATATTCGTGATACTCATCGGCACTTGTTCCAATCCAACTTCAGACGACAGTTGACTTGGTTGGCTTGAGCAGAGAGGGGTTGAGGCAAATCGACTTCACTCCTCGGTCATTGGTCATAGTGACCGCCGGTTGGCGCAATCAATCAAGCCTTGGTGCTTGCTGAGCCAATCCATTCCCAAGATCACATCAAGCCTTGTGATTTTAGGATGATAAGGTCTGCTAGGAAGTCTACCCGTTAATGGTAATCCCGACTCCTTTACATCCTATCTTGGCTCTCATCTCTGCTCGGGGGTTTGTACCACCATAGGGTTGTTTAGGGTGTAGGGGTCATGCCACTCTTTAATGCAAAACTTTGGGTGACAAAAGAATCGTGGCTCGAGAATCAAACAAAAGCAGTTATGGTGTTGAATTGACAAGGAACGTACCCAAAGACGACGTCCGGTCTTCTGGGCTTCTTCCGCGGTGACATGATTCACACGACCCTGCCATTGTTGGGCAAGTTGCGGGAGCTTGGTTCCTCGGTGGCATACCACGGCCTTGTCTGGGTTCTGCGCATTGGGGCGCGGGCGTCGGGCTTCTTGTTGGGGCATTCTTAGAGTAGTGCCTGGCTGTCCACATCCAAGCAAGTGACTTGATTGGGGACGATGCCCTTGCCATTGTTATTGGGGTTGTTGTAAGCTGGCACGGGGTTGGCATCTTTGCTTGAGGTGGATAGTTGGTGCGAGGTGCAGGAGCTCTTGGCTGCCGATAGGTTGGCTTGGCGGGGCTGGCTGCCACGGACGAGGCTTCAGTTCTTGGAGCTACCCTTGCCGATCATCTTGCGCTTCGAGTGTCATCAAGGCACGTCGCTTGTCCTCAAGCATGAGCGCCTTGTTCACCGGATCAGAAAGGTCGGGCAGTCACACACAACAAGCGAGTATTGCGAGTCCGGTTAAGGCCTTCCATGAAGCGCCCCGCTTGGCGACATCGATCTTGACATCTTGAGGGGCATACCTTGAGAGAACACTGAACTTCTGCATGTACTCCTTGACTGTCTGCTGCTACCTTGCTTGGTTTCGGAACTCGCGCTTCTTGATGGCCATGAGTCGGAAGGGATGTGGGCCTTGCGAATTCCGTCTTGAAAGTGTTCCAAGTGATATCTTGCTCAACATGCATAGCCTTGAATCCATCCCACCAAGCTCTGGCAGTCCCCGAGACAAGGGGCTGCATCGCCACTTTGTCACGGTCCTCGGTGCATCCGACTAGTGCCAGCAGATCCTCAATGGTGCGGACCCGATCGTCGCATCCGAGGGGTTCAGCAGCCTCGATGAAAGTGGGTGGTGCATGCTTCTTGAACTCCACTAGTGTGGAACGTCCATGGCCGTGCCCGCATTTGGCGGTTGACAACTGAGCAATCATCTGGAGGGCTGCTGTGTTGGCTTGGCGCCTCTCGAAAGGCTTGGAGAAGCTGAGCCATATCCATGCTTGGAGGAGGTGGTGGTGGTGGAGTCGTCCTTGGGCTTGGTCTGGCTGGCTCGGCCTCAGCAGAACCTCCCTTCTTCTTGGTGGGTAGAGGTACCAAGACGTGTTACAACAGCATCTGTTGGAGTGGTCAAGGTCTCATGATAGGGAACAACAATGAGGGAAAGCGGTGAGATGGAATGCCTAGTAAGGGGTGGTGTGACACAATTTAAGTAAAACAAAGGCCAAGGGCCAAACTCATGCATTAAACCAAATGGGGAATGTAGGTTTACAAGTTCCCAAGGAAAGTACGACTTCATCAAGCAAGTTGAAAGCAAACACAACATAACATGGTTTCATAGGAACCATTACAAAGACTCGACTTCAAAAGGGGTACTCGACCTATCCTACCATAGGCTACGAGCTAGCCTATCCTAGTCCTGAACGGAATCTAAGTGGTGGAATGCTCGGTCGGGTATTCTGGCTCCTCTGGGTCTTCCTCCTCATCATCATCTGTCTCGGTCTCCTCATCGCTCGAGGAAGTGGAGGAGTGAAGGAGCTGAACACGGCGCTGCTTTGCTGGTGGCGTCTTGAAGAGGTTCTTGTACTCCTTTGCCGTCATCTGGCGTGGCTGAGTGCTCCCTCGGCAGCTGCGACTGTGGGGGTCGTCCCGCCTCGATAGCTACCGCGGCTGTCGAGGGTGCTCCATCCTTCTTGATCCTGTCCGCCTTCGCTCAACTATGCGGAGGAGCTCCTTGGTCTCATGGAGTTCCCTCCGGCTCCGTCGACTCGAGGCCAGTGTTGTGCGGTGTCGGCACACAAGCTGAAGTAGGTCCAGGCGGAGAGGAAGTCCTCGTCCAAGGGTGGTGCTGGTGCTTGCTGCTCTCGTCGTCACCTTCCTTACGATAAGGCAGGTAACGAGTGGCTGGCTCTCTTGCCATCTCTGGCAGGAGATCCCGAGGCGAAGTCGGTGCCTTGAGGGCAGCAGATCTCCGGCGAGAAGCAAGTGTCGCCATCTGGGGTCCCTCAAAGAACCAGCTCGTCGGGCGTCATTAGCCCTCACGACTATCTCCACGTGATACTCCTTCTTGGTCTTTGTCGACCCGAAGGCTCGTGGTAGGAGAAGGTGGGGACTCGAGTGAACTGGCACTTCTGAGGCTATCCTCAAGAAGCACGGAAAACCCAAAGGGTCGGGAGGTCCTCGCACGGCGACCATCTACAAAAAGTGGAAGGGAAGGGTCAATAAAGGAATGTGACCTGTGTTTGGGATGCTAACATAAAACATAGGTATATGGGTAATCTAGGGATAGTCTCGCTCTAACTAACGTCCATGCTAACTAAGGCTTCCTACAACGGGATGGCTCGATACCAGCTCGTGGGGACCCCGACTTGCAAGTCGTGATCACCGAATGCTGCGTGTACAAGGATCCCGAGATCAATGCTCACTTGAACACCGAAGCTGAATAACAAGAGTCTTACATCCATACATACCGTCTTACACAAATAGTGACCATCACGGTCAAGTCTTACATCGATAAAGCCTTAAGGGCTGAACATCAAATGAAACATAGCAGCGGAATCATCATCGATAAGTAGAACCCATGCCATCGCCTTAACCCTACAGGCATTACGACCGAAAGCGTCCTAGTTCGCATGATCGTCTCCAAAGAACTCTTCTTGAACTCCGGTTCTTCCATGCAGTCAATTAAATAACCAAAGGCAAGCCAATGAGTACTTTGAATGTACTACTTAAGCAACCCATGATTTGGTTCAAGGTACGGTAATGCATGACATAGGTAAAGTTTTGCATAAAGCTAGTTTTGAGTGCAGGACATGTTCAACATCCTATAAAGCATGCATCAAGAGAATTCCAAGTAACCATGAGAACTGGTCACAGATATCAACATAAATAGAATGGGCACCAACCCATTTATCATAAGCGAGAGGGCACCAACCCATCTCGATCGTATCAAGTCCTGGACTTGATCCATAACAACACCATCATCTCACACACACCGGTTTGAAAACAAGTGGGCGTAGCCCAAGAGCGGTTACCCAACTGTCCATGACCGTGGACACGGCTATTCAATAGTTTTACACTCTGCAGAGGTTGCACACTTTACCCACTAGATCCGGGAACTTCGTGTCAAACCACGACCAGCGGTACCTCAAGTACCGGGGTAAGCACCGATCATTACCTTTCCCTAGACGACACTAACATGGAGTCCACTCGATTAGCGAGAACCCCGTGCCCAACATTTCAACAACCTTTTGTGGAGCCTTGCTCCCATTTCCATCACATACCAGCAGCACGGGTACCAGCGGTGTGTCCGGTGCCATGAAAACAGTCATGGCCGCCCTACAGCACGACCCGTCCCAAGAGAGAGCACCAACTCTCCCCGTCACTAATAATGCGGGCTCCAAGCTAGTATCGGTCTAGGTACTCAACAATGCCCTTTCCCATATAAGGGTAGAGTGGTTATGCATGTAAGGTTGGAATAACGGTGCAACTCCGACCAATCCGTTTTGAAAACCACACACCTTTTTTCACTTGGCACACCACTTCGCCATCAAGTGGTCACCCATCTCTTCATCTCCCTCGGGCATAAGTGGCACCCGATGGGGTTTTCAAAATACTTTTGAAATCACTTTGCCTCTCTCATCATGCACAACCCATCCCATTTGCGTAGCACCTACATTTGCATCCTAGCTACTACCCACCGGCATAACCCTCATAAAAAGGTAGGGCCATGCACCGTGCAAGTGTCAACGAGAGATGTAATCGTGGCAACCACCTACGTGGTTCACCATCCCGTCATGATTCCAATGCATCATCGATAAAGAGCTAAAAATGACATGCATGTAAAAGGGGCATCATAGTCATGGTCAAAGGGCTGCTTGCCTTGGTTGGCTTGGTCTTCAAAGTCTTCCGGCACTGCTCCTCCTTCCTCCTCAGCTCCCTCGTCAAACACGTGATCTAACGTTGCAAGAAAACAACGGAAAAATAAGGCAATAATAAAAACAGAAAAGTCAAAGTGCTCTGAAAAATGTCAACTTAATTTTGTAAAATACTAGGAGGAAAACTAGGAAGGGGGCAACTTTTGGTTTTGGTCCTGGAGTAGCAAAATAGGAGTTATGGATTTTCAAAGGCTCATTTAAAGGCCAAAACCCACATTTAAATATTTACAGAAAAGGAAAAGTGATTGGATCTGAATGAAAGTTGTACCAATAAATAGATTGCAATATTCTAGGAATTTAGAAATTGGAATCACTGCATTTGGACTATTATTCTGCCCTGTGGAATTTTTGGAAATACTACAGAAAAGAAAAAAGGAAATGGCGCTGTGCCCTTTGGGCGGAGGGGCCACAAGAAGCAGCAGCCCTGGGGGGAAACCCAGCCCACGCTGCTGCCACGTCGAAGGCGTAAAAGGCGAATACGCCTTCCGACGGCGTCTCAGCAACAGGCTTGCGGCGTTTTTAAACTCGACGGTGGATCCCACCCGTCGAGGCGTGAGATCGACAGGCGCCCCACGGCGGCGGCGTCGTCTACCTCCGCCAGAGGCGACGCGAGCCGCCGGGCGGCGATACAAGGCACGGGAAGGGGAGGGGACTACCGTTGGATTCAGCGGAGTCGCGGATCGATGGTGGTGGAGATGGTCGCGGGGTGGCCTGCTCGCCGGGCGACGAGGTCCCGCGGCGGAGATGCTTGGGCGCCGGTGGCTCGGCCGTTCCAGCTGCAAAACGAGGGGGCAAGCGAGGGAAAGTGTCGGTGAGGTGAGGAGGCGAATCGAGGAGAAGCAGGGCGGAGGGGCTGTGACCAGCAGATCGGCGCGACCCGAGGCGGCGGAGCTCGAGCTCGATCTCGAGCTCGGGCGGCTCTGGAGCGAAATGGGAGGATCCAGGTGGATTGAGTGCGAGGAGGCGGACAGGAGGAAAGAGGAGGGCTCGGGAACGCCTTAAAGTAGGCTGGCCACGGTTCACCGTGGGCGTGGCCACGGCACCCCTGGGGTTCGCTCTGGAGGTCGAGGGAGGGAGTAGGAGCTGTCCACGGCGCTGTGGGAATGGAGTAGGGCGCCAGGGGAAGGAGAGAGCAAGGAGGGCCTGGCGTCCCGCGTGTGAGGCCAGCCATTGGCCGAGCCGGGCGGCGTCGGGCACCTGCCTGCAGGAGGGAGAGAGAGAGGCAGGGGGCGGCACGGCGGCGTGCAGTGCAGACGCCGAGGCGCATCACCGTGGCGATGGGATGGCACGAAGCGGTCGGGGGCGCGGGCGTCGGGCTCGGCCGCCCAGAATGGCAGCTCCAGAGCGGACTTTGGCGGCATGTGTGCGCTGCGTGCTCTGCCGTGTCCACTGCGTCTGGAAGCTACTGACAGCATGGGACAAGACCGAGGAAAGGCTGAGATGCCACAGGGTGCGAAGGGAGAGAGGGAAGCTGGGAGAGAGGAGAAAAGGTTGTCGGAGAGGACAAACTTGATTCCCCCTTCCTCCACATTGTTTCTTCGGTAGAAATGTGTCCAGTGTGAGAGGGAAGTGAGGAGGGTTGTGGTAAAGAGATTAACTCATGGAGATTAGTGAAAGTGGCAAAAGAGGCCTTTTAGCATTTTGCGGAAGGTGTTTGATGGAGTTTTGGTTAAGTTAATGATCCTCACTGGCCAAGATACTCCAAGGGGTGAAATGTCACATAAATATAGGGCCTTCCACCCATTTTGAGCTCATTTGGACAAAGTTGCCAATGCAACTTTGGCAAACCCTAGAAATGGGCAGAAATGGGTTTGTGTAGATCCGATGGACTAAATCATTTCTCCTTGATGTGCCACTTGGTGTGGTAGCCTTATTTGGTCATATGATCGGGCTCACCAAAGTTGGAGTCTTGGAGAAAAAGTTGGTAGTGCAAAGTGGTTCAAACTTGATTTTGGTCGAGAGGGTTTTGAGGCACTTTGACCAAGGTTTCCTCTTCTCCAACCTGTGCCATTTGGTCCAGTTGCATCATTAGACCAATGAAGCATGTCCACCAAATTTGAGCACATTTGGACATACTTGGCAATGTAAAGTTGATCAAACTTTAGATTGGACAGAAATAGTTTTGAGGGTTTTGATGGTGTTATCTTGTTCTCCAAGTCATGAGACTTGGCAAGATCAACAGATATGTCATATGTGACATGATAGAATTTTCCTGGAATTTTGGAGAATATTTCCTTTGTAAATATTTCAAAAGCTTGAAATATCGAGAAAGGGTTTTAGAGGATTTGACCAATATTTTGAACATGACCATGTGTTGAAACTCTTATATATGGACAATATATGTCCTATGAGCTTCCCTAAATTTTGTCAAATATTTTTGAAACAGAAAAATAATTATTTCCTATTAAAGACCATTTACGGCCTTAAGAAAAAGCCTTTAAAAAAATAGAACAATAACTTTTAAAATTATACTTTTGTGGTTCTGGGCATCCTATATCTAATAGGAGTCAAATATATTTTTGGAAAGATTTTTACTGCCCTTAATCAAGTACTTGCGATTGCAAACCTCAATTCAGGGTTTTGGAAAACTAATTTTTAAAAATACTTTCGGCCAAATTATTTTTGTAAGAAAATTCTATGTAGCAATATTCACATGGCATGATCATTGGTCGGGGAGCTTGGGGTAAGGAGATGGAATATAGAGTGTAGAGTAGTTGACTTCAAGAAGCACTTGAAAAGAAACACAGAGAGAAAACCAACTCCAAACAAAAGCCAAATAATGCAAAAGTTTTTGTTGGTCCAAATTTTCATGCTTCATTGATAAAAATGAAATGTTACAAAATGCAGGGTGTGACATAAAACTCCTACTGCTGCTTTGTGTTTCTATTCTGTTCTTGCTCTAAAGCGTGGGTATGCTGTGGTCTCGAATGAGTCGAACCGAACCGAAAACCACCGAACCCCTTCTACGTGCGCATGGGCCTCCCTTTTATAGTCTAAAGGGGTCACCGACAGGTGGCAGCGTAGAAAGAGGGGTAAAAAGGTAAAAAATGCGGGTTGGTACAACCACTATCTACAGTGCCCCTACCTAACTCTGACGGCAGGGGACAAGGGCATTTAATGCCCGTCCGGTCGCCCCAACAGTGCAGGAAGCGACCGTTAGGGGCGCCACCAATCGCCATGATGGCCTCCTAGTCACCTTCACTTGCCACCTCGCACCGCTAGGTTGCATAGCCACCCGCCACGTGCACCAGGAGTGATCCTGCGGCGACACGTCGTCGGGTGAGCTGGAGCGCAGAGTGGTGGCTTCGCCGCGGCAAGTGCCTTGCCGCGGTCTCTGTCTTGTTGCACCCGCAAGCTTGCCGCTCGTCGGGTCTTGCCGGGAGGCGCGGTGCGTCACGGCAAGTCTTCTGAGGCGCCTTGGTTGACCTTCCCGGCAGGCTCCTCTTGCCGGGGTCTTGTCCTTCCCGGCAAGCTCCACTTGCCGGGGTCTCATCCTTCCCGGCAAGCTCCTCTTGCCGGGGCCTTGTCTTCAAAGTTAACACTTTGTTCTTGAATGGCAGTAAAATAGGAATGACGAAGGGTCTTGGCGGACGCCCGGCAAGCCTTGCCCTTGAGGCCAGCTATTGCGATGCCCATGCACAAGTTCGAGGTACTAAGGTACCCCTACTTTAATACACCGGCAGAGCCCGGCCTGGGCCATACAGTGCGCGGCGGTGTTGGGCCAGGCCCAAAAGCAGGGACACGAACACGCGTGGCACAGGTCCAAACCAAATCCGCTCCGTATCCACCGCGGCCTCCGTAGCAGCACGCGTCAATCGCGTGTGTCGTGGGAGGCGTGGGTGGCGTCTTGCGATTTTCGGCGTCCACCTCCCGTGATCACGGGCGGGCGAGCTCACCTCATCTGTCGTCTCGGTTACGCATCCCGCCACGCGGCTCCCATGCGCTTGGGGTGGTGGGCGGTGGAAGTGAGAAGCTGGGCCGTCATGGCCGAGGCGGCAGGTCGGCCCCCACTCCTGCTCTTCCTTTGCCTTGATTATTTGGCCAGGCGGCCGAGCCCCACCTCGCTCCTTAAAAAAGCGGAAGGGGCCCTTGAGCTTGCACTCTCTCATCTCCTCCTTCCTTGACTTCCGCTCTCCTTTCTCTCATTCACCATGGAGGAAGGAACCACAGCCCTTCATCGGTGGCGGCGAGGGTCGCCCGCCAGACAGCGTCCCTTCCTATCCCGCGCCCGTGGTGGCGAGCCAGCCACAAGGGAAGAGGAGGGCGGCTTCGTGGGCGAGTCGAGCACGAGTCGGCGCTCGGGGAAGAAGAGCGGGCGGGCGGTGCACCATCTCCGCCTCCGCCCGGCGGTTCTTCTCCCAGCGGCCGGTCCATACTCGAGGGCGACCCTTGCGAGTTCTTCGTCCAAGCTGCGCCGCGCCTCGTCGTCGCCTCGGCTTCCAGCTCCGTTCTGCAGCGATGGAGTCGGATCCGCCCGAAACCAGAGGCGCACATGAGGGCTGTGGGATCAGCGGCACGCGAGTCCGCGTTGTATTCCCAGCCCCTAATGAGATGTATCTTGATCGTGGGTGGAAGACGTTCGCCCGTATCCACAGCCTGATGGCGGGGTTTACCCTCCATTTTAAGTTAATGGAGGGCGACCTCCTCTCCGTCAAGGTCTTCGGGGACTCCGGCACTCGGGCGAAGTGCTACGTGGACAGCTCCTCTGACAGCAAAGACTCCCCCTCGAGCGAGAGTGACGAGGAGGAGAGCGACAGTGACGACGAGGGTAGCAAGCCCGACTAGGTGTCGGGCGCTGCTGCGTGCGTCCCTGGCGACCCCATCATCCGTGTCGCTGGCTCCTTGAACTCCCCGGGGTCGTCTCCTTGGGCGGCTGGCGTAGGGAGGCTGCGGAAGGGGAAGAGGGCTGGCGACAAAGGCGAGTCAAGTCGAATCTGAGGCGTAGTGCCTAGGCGACATCTTGGCGTCCTGCCGCCCGTCTTGAGCCCGCTTCGGCGCCGCCATCACCGTCCAGCCTCCGGATAGCCCGGGATGTTCTCTTGGTGTCTTCGGCACTGTGGCTCGCCTAAGCGCCTCTTTTGCCCTTTTCGCCTCCTTGACCTACCTCTGAAAGAGAGCAGGGAAAGGGATTACAGGCATCTTATCATTTTTAATTTGTAAGCCTTGGGCCTTAGCAGCATCAAAAACTTGTAATCCTCTCTTTCATGTTTTCATCCTCTATGGACTGTACCTATGTGGGATGTTTTTTTAATGAAAAGGGATGCTGCGGGTTTTTTGTCTTGCGGGTTGAACCCACGTCAAGGAGCTAATCCTTGGTATCCTCAGACAGACCTTTCATCTCCGGCAAGCAGGCCGCCTCCCGTCTCATCCCTTGTATGTTTTTACCCTCGCTTTTAGGGAACTTGCGGCGCTAACACGCTTCTTGAGTCGGAACATCGGCAGCTTCTTTGGCGGTGTTGCCTCCGGCAAGAAACCTCGTCGGGGCTAGTTGCAACCGCTTTTATTGTTGGCGGACTCGAAACAAAGTAAGAGCGCAACAGCCCACGAGCAGTTCCTCGCGCCGCGGGTTTTCCATACAAAACACGGCAATTTTCGGGAAGAGACGCGGTTTCGTATTCCCCAGTCCATAAGAGGATGCATGATGAGGGACGAAAGACTTATCTGATATCGCAACCCCCGGCAACTCTGGCTCGCCGCGGATGAATCTTGGTACTCGCAGCCCCCAGCAACACTGGCTCGCCGGGGCCCAGGTGCCGGTGCGCCCTTCTTCTCCTTCCTTGTCGCTGTAACAAGTTACTTTCGTAATATAACTTTGCTCTGGGCAATGCTGGCTATGTTATTTCCTTTATTCAGTTCCATTCCTTGTATGTCTTTACCCTACGCTTTGAGGAACTTGCATGCGCTTCTGCAGCTTGCCATGGCGAGTCTTGCGAACATCGGCGATCTGCTGGCGGTGTTCCCTCCGGCAAGAAACCTCGTCGGGGCTAGTTGCGGTGCACTTTTATTGTTGAGCGGACTCGAAACAAAGTAAGGGCGCAACTTAGCCACGAGTCGATTCCTCCGCGCACAGGATTTCCATACAAGGCATGGTCGTTTAAGGAATATAACTTAAAAATTTAAAAACTGACTGTGCTCAAACTTTGGCAACTTAGCTTTTCTATCTTCTGCGTTCCGGCAAGGCTATGCTTCTTTGAATGGCACCTAGTCCACATCGTTATCAAGCTCAGACAACGAGGACTAAAGGCGCAAATGCTGCTGCGGGAGCATCCGCTTCTACGGCAAGAATCAGGATCCTGCTGGGGCGTGATGCTCCCGACAAGCGTGTGACAGACCTGACTTGTCCAGGGGCGTCTGTTTCAATGAAACAAATCCTAGGGCTTGTCGGAGCAGACTGCTCCTCAGCACTTTCTGTGTTGATCCTGGGGACCTTCTTGGCGGCATCTTCGGGGAGCTCTGCCGGAAAGTAGTCGCTAGTAACCAACTTTCTCTTCTTGTGGTTGCACAGATTTATCCTTGCCGGAATCAAAACTTGTCGGGGAAGCCCCCTGCTTGTCGCTAGAATCGCTTGCTGCGGCCGCTGGCTCATCATCCACCTCCCTCTCCGCCACTAACGCAGCACTAACCACTTGATTGGTTGCCGCTAGATATAGCAGCAACTTCTCTTGTGGCTTAGGTGCGACAAGTGTTGGAGTCGAGATAGAGTATCTCTTGAGTCTGCAGCGCAGCCTCCGCTTCGGAGTCCATTTCATTGGACCTGCCTTATTCAAAATTTTGAAAAATGGCGAGGCACGCTCAGCAGACTTAGAGATGAACCTCTTGAGAAACAACAACACAGCCCGGCAAGTCTTCGCACATCCTTGATGCGCTTGGGGCTTCGATCGTTCGATGGCTTTGATCTTGTCGGGATTGGCCGATCCCGCTGAGATATAAAAAATCGAGAAGCTTGCGGAAGGAACTCCAAACACGCACTTCTCGACATTCAACTTCAGTTGATCTTGCGCAGATTTGTGAAGGTCTCGTCAAATCTTGGATCAAAGTTGCTCTGTCTTTGCTCTTGACCACTATGTCATCCATGTAGCTTCTACATTTTGTGCAAGCGTGGCTCAAAAGCATGATGACTACTCTTGCAAGCGTTGAACCAGCATTCTTTAGTCGAAGGCATCCGTACAAAGCGATGCGTGCCACATGGAGTAATGAATGCGGTTTTCTCTCATCCTCTTACGTCATGAAGATCGATGATATCTGAGTATGCATCAAGGAATGAAAGCGAGATCACATCCTGCTGTGGAGTCGACAATCTGGTCAATGCGGCGGCAAGGAAATGGATCCTTAGGACAAGCTTTATTAACATTAGTGAAGTCAATACAAAGCCTCCACTTCCCATTTGCTGCGCGCGACTCTTTGGATTAGCTAACCACGTTGGATGGAGTACTCCTCGGACCAAGCCTGCTGCTTCCAATTTCTTGATCTCTTGACAATGAACTCTTGGCGTTCTCTTGCTTGCTTCGACTCTCTGCTTGGCGGGCGGCGTGAGGGCAGGCGGCAAGGTGGTGCTCAATACTTTCACAGGAACACGGGGATGTCGGATGGTTGCCATGCAAACACATCGACGTGCGCGCAGAGAAAACAGCAATGCGCTTTCCTATTTAGGATCAAGCGTGGCACTGATGGTAAAGGTACCACCAGTGCCGTCCCCCTTGGTGGCCACTTTCTTGGTCTCTAGTGCTGCTGTCTTCGCCTTCTTGCACTTGCCGGTGGAGCTCGATGGTGCGCCCTCGACGGTAGCGCAGCACTCCGAAGAGGTGCGCTTGCCGGAGTGGGTATCAGAGCTACTCTTGCCGGACTTGGTCCTCTTCTTCCCCCTCGGGACCTTCAGCGGCAAGTGGCTTGCGCTCTGCTGTGGCTGCTGCTTCCCGGTAGATCTTGTCGGTATAGATAAGTGCATCCCTCTTGTCACCATGGACAAAAATAACACTTATCGGACCAGGCATCTTGAGCACATTGTAAGCATAATGAGAGGCTGCCATGAACTTGGCAAGCGCTGGACGGCCGAGTATCCCGTTGTAGGGCAATGGGAAATCAGCAACATCAAATGTGACTCTTTCTGTCCTAAAATTCAGCTCGCTGCCAAACATCACTGGCAATGTGATCTTCCTTTTCGGCTTGCTCCTTCCCGGGTTGATTCCTTGAAAGGTACCAGTCTCTTTGAGCTCGCTGTCGGGGATCTGGAGCTTGTTGAGCACCGCGGAAGAGATCAGATTTAGGCCGGCCCCGCCGTCAACCAACATCTTTGTGACCTTGAGGTTGCGGATGGTTGGCGAAACCAACATCGGCAAGCACCCGACTGCGGTGATGCGATCAGGGTGATCCTCAACATCAAAGACGATGGGCGTGCTGGACCACTTCAGGGGTTTGCGCGATTCGGCTGATGGTTCTGCTGCATTTACCTCCCGCACCCACTGTTTGAGTTGGCGGTGCAAGGTGTGCAGAGAAGCACCACCGTCAATGCACAAAACCTCTGTTTCCTTCTGAAATTCTTGCTCGTCGGTCTCATCCTCGTCCATCTCATCATCTTCATCCTCGTCTTCGTCCTTGTCGTGGCCACGGGGAGGTCTGTCTCCTTGTCACTGCTTGGCCTTGCCGCGGTGCCCTCCCCGGACGGGACGCTTCTTTTCGGATCCTCCGCCACCTCCCTGGGCCTTCTCCTTGTGGCGACGCTCATATTCAGCTTTCTGTAACTCCGCCATCTGCTCAACCTTCTTGCAGGCTTGGAGGTGAGGCCCTTAGTGCGATGGATCTTGCGATCTTGCTTGGGAGCCGTCACAGCTTGTCGGCGGCCACCACAGCCTCGCCGAGTCACCAGCTTTGACCTTGTCGGAACCGCCTCCGTTCTTGGGACTGCTCGACAACTAGCACATCCTTAGCTTTCCTCTTTACATTATTCCGCCTCGGTTCCTCTTTGCGGAGGGCGTCCTCCTGTCGAGATCATACGCTCCTGCATTCTCTCGGGGAGTTTCCTCCTTCTTCACCCGTGCACACTTGCCGGCGAGCATATAGCTCGCTGACATCTACGATCTTGCATTATCGCCATCTCCTCCCTCATCCTGCTTGATTCGCATGCGTTCGATGGAGCAGCGCTAATAACATGGCGGCAGTGGGCGCGTGCAGGATGTTCTTGCTGCACCTGGTTGAATCTCTGTATGTACTTGCGCGAGAGGTTCTCCTTCCTTACAGGCAAGCAAATGAAGATCGCTTTCGGCCATGGGGCTTGTGGCGCTGTGAAAGCGCCGACAAAGCGATGTACGAGTCCGCCCATGAAGAGATGGAGTTGTCCGGCAAGTGCATGAGCCAAGATCGGCGTTGGGCTTGAGCACCGCGGAAGTAGTCGGCGAGATCTTCTCGTCGCGCCCGGCCTTTGCACCGCGATGGTGTGACGCGAGAACTCGGCGGATGTATCTTGCCATCGTACTTCTCGGATGCGTCGGCAGAAGTTCTTAGTCTGAGGGCCACGGACTTGCCGCAGCTCACGGGTGAGCAGCGCAACTGCTGCTGCGTCACGACAAATCGCTGGTTCCCGGCGCATGCATATCGACAGATGGGCCCAGCGCTGGTCGATTGATGCCATGCTTCTCTTCTGCGCTCGATCTGAAATCTGGCGTCTTCGTGTTGTCGTTCTTGGAGAGCGTGGCGTTGATCGTGGCGAGCTTCGCGGGTCGGCGGCAGCGGTGGAGTCCGTGTCGGCGTTGGCGGAGAGTTAGCGATCTTGGCCTTGGTGGGGAGTGCATGGTGGTGGCACCCCAGCGGTCTTGTCAGCATCGGCTTGCGCTTGGGCGTCTTGCCGGGGCTTTGATGTGCTCGTTGGCCGGGGCTTGTCGCGGTTGGCGGCCGGCGAGGCTCTACGAATCATAGCCCTCGATCGTCAATCTTATGCAGCGTGGGAGGATAATCTAAAGCGGTGAGCTCGGGCGGCGCTTCCTCCCGAATCTTGGGTGGCGGTGGCAAGCGGCGCGAGTGCGAGATATGCTCGGACTAATAAGCGGGTTGGAAGAGGCGATTACCCGTCGAGCGACCGCACCTCACTGCGTGCGAGCATCTGGCGTGCGCGCTGGTCTTGAACGTCTCGCGATCCGCCCGGCAGCCTTGTTCCAGCGAGCACGGTGCTAGGGGCGCGTGGCGTTGTCGATCTGCACCTCTGAAAGTGCGGTTGATATCGAGCGCTGAAGCTTGCGGGGCCTTGTCCTTGACCTGGTGATAGCGTGAGTCCCACTGCGGCGCCCGCTCCTCCGCGGCGTCCACCCCACCGCCCGTTCTTTGCGGCGGCGTGGGATCGGCGTGAGCGGGCGGCCACCTCGAAGGCTTCTTCTTCGGTGGCATGTCGATGAAGATGTTGATGTAGCGTGGAGACGGATCAGGTTCGCACAACCTCGATGCCCCTACAGCGCGCCGAGAGATGTCATGGTGGAGCCACGAGCACCTATGGGGCAGGGGCCTTCTTGGTCGGCCCCGAGGCGGAGGTCGCCTGAAGAAGCGGTCGAGGTCGGGCGGGGATTTTACCCGGCCGGAGCTCTCCGGAGAGATAAAACTCCCTCTTTGCTGCTTTGTGTTTCTATTCTGTTCTTGCTCTAAAAGCGTGGGTATCTTTGTGGTCTCGAATGAGTCGAGCCAGACGAAAACCCACGAACCCCTTCTCGTCTTTATGGGCCTCCCTTTTATAGTCTAAAGGGTCACCGACAGTGCTGCAGCATAGAAAGAGGTAAAAGGTAAAAATGCGGGTTGGTACAACCACTATCTCTGATGCCCCTACCTAACTCGGCGGCGGGGGACAAGGGCATTTAATGCCCGTCCGGTCGCTAACAGTCACGAGAAGCGACCGTTAGAGGCGCCACCGATCGCCACGATGGCCTCCTAGTCACCTTCACTTGCCACCTCGCCGCTAGGTGCATAGCCACCCACCACGTGCACGGGGGTGATCCTCGGCGACGTGCGTCGTCGGGTGAGCCGGGCCTTGATTGGTGGCCGCGCGGCAAGTGCCTTGCGCGGTCTCTGTCTTGTTGCACCCATAAGCTTGCCGCTTCGTCGGGTCTTGCCGGACCTTGAGCGGTGCATCGCAGCAAGTCTTGGCGCCTTGGTTGACCTTCGGCAGGCTCCTCTTGCGGGGTCTTGTCCTTCGGCAAGCTCCACTTGCCGGGTCTCATCCTTCCCGCAAGCTCCTCTTGGCGGGGCCTTGTCTTCAAAGTTAACACTTTGTTCTTGAATAGCGATAAAATAGGAATGACGAAGGGTCTTGGCGGGCCTTGGCAAGCCTTGCCGCAGACCCAGCTACTGTTGCCGATGCACAAGTTTGGGGTACTAAGGTACCCCTACTTTAGTACACCGACACGGTGTTACCTGAGGAAAACACACTTTGATGGCAAGTGTATAAACGAATTTCCAGTGAAGTCCCCTGTGCTAAATTTAGAAGACATTGAATGGAAAAACCATGTTATGTACTAGTCTCGTTCCCAGGATGAGGTATTGTATCACATGACAATTTGAACTTATACTTTTCCGCATGTGCCTCACAGATCGCTTTTCTGGAAATCTGCTCGAAGAAGAATTCCGGTTTGAAAAGGATGATAAGATATCGCAAATATGTGGCCTACTACTTTGCTCTTGTTGGTACCTATTGTCGTGTATCACTGTACTTGCATTCATACCTGGTTCATTATGTGACAGCAGTATGCATGATAGCTTACTTATCAATTGTTCTCTCCAAAGTATCAGATCTGTATTAATGGTTACATTAATGTAGAATATACCCAATGCTAATGAAAAAGTTTAGCTCTGCATTGTTCTTTAAGTACCTGCTGTCCTTTATCAGTGTACTTATATTGACAGTTAGTTGTTCATGTACCATCACTCTGCAGCTTATTTTCCTTTCCCCTCCATTTTCTACACATTAGATCTATATTTACTCTTACCATAAGCTTGGATAAAACCAATGGTACAGAAGAAGTTTAGCTCTGCATTGCTCTTAGCTGTAGCTTTTGCCTGTATCGCTTTACTTACATTTATAGCTACTTGGTTATGTAGCATCACACTTCATCTTATCTTAAATATTCTCCATTTTTCTTATATTATCACGTCTGTATTTAATCTTTGCAAAATGTAGAATAAAGGCAATGCTTATGAAGAAGATTATGTGGTAAACTTCTTAAATTCCCCCCCACCAATCAGCATGGACAAGGGCTTTATAGAGCTGGTCTTCACCGCTAATGTAAGTTTGTCCTTCTCAAGCCTTCAAACTTTGTTGTGTATATTTGGTTAGGCATGACTGCAACAACTGTTTATTTTTGGTGTTTGCATCAAATTGCATGTTTAAAGTTTATTATGAAGTTCATAAACAAAAGTTTTTCCTTCTCCATTTAAGTTTCCAGTTGTACAACCAAGTTCCTTCTTCATACCATGTAAATTAAACTATACAGAGCAAGTCATCTTCTTTTTCACTACATGTATGCTTTTGTTCTTGATCCGTAATCCAGTGGTGTGGTGAAACTACCAACTATAGAATAGTGTCATATTCTGCAATGCCTTAACTATTAACAATGTCATATTATTCTACTAGTATTTAAACAGTTTCTTTGTTTACCAATCTGAAATGGGATAAATTGACAACACACTAACCATTGATACTTATGAGTTCTTGATCCGTAATCCAGCGGTGTCGTGAGGCTGCCAACTCCTTCACAATGTCATTTCCTGCCATGTCTTAACCTGAACAATACCATATTGTGTTAATTCTATTTTAAATTGTGTCTCTTTATTCTCCAATAAGAAATGTGATGACTTGTCAGCACTGATACTTATATGTGCAGAACTTGTCATCTCTCTGCTTGTTTCTCTTTCAGAGTGAGGAGGATATAAGCGTCAAACAAGCATCTTTGTCTCATCGGCTTGCTT